>JBBIGA010005388.1:0-15607 GCA_037576975.1 Alestes dentex | reverse complement strand
AACCACCCCCTCCCACCCCCCACCCCCTTTTCCTAATCCAGACCATCTAGCAGGTCACCGTGGGGCCGGCGCATCCTCTGTAATTCAGGCAAAGGGTGGGACTTGAACTAAACCTGCCCATTTTAGGTGAAGAATTGGGCTGGCAAAGCAAAAAAAATACAGACAGCTTTCTTGCCGGGTCCAATTTGGCTGCAATCTGTGCTCTTGAAGAGACGCAGGAAGATAGAGGAGTCTAAAGTGAATCGCCTTGGTCGCTCCCATTGTTCCTTGGTGATACATATTCAATCCACACAGGCTGGAAAAGGCGCTCATGGGCGCTTCAAAAGCCAACTGATTTATGTCTGTCAGAGTGTGTGCGCAGAATACGATCTGTTATGTGTATGAGAGAGAGAGAGAGCGAGAGAGGGAGAGGGAGACTGTGCAGTGTTGAAAGCACTGACCACTCTAATTATCCTCTATTTTCTTCAAACATAGCTGAGCTTTTGTGAATCCGTCTCTGGAGATCCGCCCCTCGCCTCATTTTCTCGCAGATTCAATTCCACTTCATCCCTTGCAGCTTTTACATATAAAACACTTTCTTCAATTATTCCGCTGACGTTCATATCTGTATTATTTGACGGCCAGGTCTATTCAGAGTGACTCCTCTTCTAGGCGCTTCTCTATGTGACTGGAATCTACCTGAGAAAAGCTTGTTTTTCTCGGCTGCAGTGTCTTTGCTACTCTGTGTGTGTGTGTGTGTGTGTGTGTGTGTGTGTGTGTGTGCAGGACTACAGGGAGCGTGAAAAACTAGAAGGCAGAAAAGGTCCTCCAGAAGAGCGACAGACTAATCTGCCGTCAAGGCGGTAGCTTTAAATAGGCCGGCGTGTGATCAGCGGGACGATTATTGGCAGCCAATGTTGCGGTGTGTTTCCTCCGAGGCCTCGCCGAATGCTTTATTAGAGATCAGACTTGGGCGTAATTATGCAGCGGATGCCTTTCCTTCTCCATCGATCGGCATCAGGGGCATCGCAGCCGAGACTGAGAGGAGCTGAGAATCTTCCTCCGGCTCCTTCTGTCTCTCTCTGTTTGCGCTTCGCACCGAATAGCAGAGTGAGTCGTGTTGGGCTGGCCATGAATAAGTGAAGAACACAGAGGCCATTCTGGAGGGCATCATCACAGTGAGAAGCTCTTTCCTCCCTCTCCTACTCAGCAGCTGTGCACCATACCAGGCCCCAAACAAGAGACAACATGATACTATGTAACATATTACAACTCTGGAAAAAATAAGAGACCATTGCACAGGTTTGATCTTTTATAAGAGCAAGTATTGAACGGAAAGCTTTGCCTTACTTTAAGAATTGCTGATAGCATTTCTCCTAATTTCCAAGTAAAAAGAAAGCATCATCTAAAGGAAATGTCAAAACATTAAAATAAGAGAAATGGTGCAGTGTTTACAGAACTTGAGAAATTCCAAGAAAACAAATCTCTTGTTCTCTCTTAAACAAAACGGCAGTAATTACCTTTGATGAACTTCTAGTAGTGTTTTACCATCCAACTGGTTGATCACTAATCAGTCCCTCATAAAGCAAAATGAGGAATTTAACAGACACTGGCATGGAACGGTTGTCATATTCATTGAGATTTAAATAAATTGCAGTGGGCTCTTATTTTTCTGGAGCTGTATATTAAAATATAGTGGCATGGTGAGTAATGCTGTCTCCTCACAGAAAGGTGGTCCTGGAAGGTCCTGGGTTTGATTCCTTGCCAGGGCGGTTGAAGATC
This sequence comes from Alestes dentex, assembly GCA_037576975.1. NCBI lineage: Eukaryota > Metazoa > Chordata > Actinopteri > Characiformes > Alestidae > Alestes > Alestes dentex. The sequence continues at coordinate 13,846 of JBBIGA010005388.1, read as the reverse complement.
CTCCCTTGGTGCTTTTCCACTGTCGCAGGAAACCGTGTCACCAAGAAATATTTTTCCATTACGAATTCAGCAACCCGTCCCTGCACTGGGCCCAAGCTGCTCGATGGTGGGGCCAATAGCTGGTCGCAGTCGAGCTGACTGCATCACCGCTTTCTGATTGGGTGAAATGTTGTCATTACAGCAGTCGGACTTGGAAAGAGACTTCCTTTTACTGTCCATGCGAAAAAAAAAAAAACAACAACAACAATAGACATGCAATCGAGACATAATCTAACAACTAAGCTGACGAAGTAAAGGCACTACATTCGATTTGGACTAAAGGTAAGTTTCAGCAGGAGTTTTCTAATGCCTTGAGAAATATAAAGGTGTACCAGGCCATAGCTAACAAGTTAGCTGGGTTAGGTTTTCTTCACATGGTGAGGAGAAATAAAACAAAAAAAACTCAAACAAGACTATAAATAAAAGTAGACCACAATAACAACAGTGGCTCTGAGAAAACTCTGGACTGGTGCACCTTCGTGGACGCGGTTTTGCGACGACGACCGGGCATAAACTGTGGGAGAGAATTGCTCATCAGGAACACCGTTACCGGGCTGAGAAAACAGAAGTGTGATGCAAGTTCTGTACCATCACAGTACAGTTTAGGTACAGCACAGTTCCTGTACACCGATGGAAAAGTGCCTTCTGTGTGGAGTTCTCCCTGTGATCTGGCTTCTTTCTGCAGTCCAGCTATGAACTGCAGATGCTAAAGTGCTCCTAGATGTGAGGTTGCTTGTCTGGGTGTCTGCCCAGTGATGGACTGGTTCAGGATAAGCACTTTAGATAATAGATGGATGGATAATATATGTAACCTAACACTGTAGTTGTAACACAGCACGTCAGCACCAAACTCTGAAACCACCTGAGCTTTGAATCAATCAGACACAAATCACACACTAACCTCAAAACCCACCACGAACATACAGAAAGAGAAAGAGTGCACAATAGAGAGAAGGCGTGGTGCACACTGATAAAATGCAGAAGCATCAGGCATTCTTCTCAGGAGAGCCTGGCTTTCATCCTATTAGACAGCCCGGCTCTTGGGAGTTTACTCGGAAAAGCTTTCTGATGTCCACAAGGGGGGCAGATGCAAGTAACTCCACATGAAACCTCCTCGTGTGATTGACAGGAGAGGGAGGTAAATTAGAAAGGCAGTGGAGGAGCTGAATGGTGTAGAGGGAACTTCTATGGACTTGATTATTCAGACACTTTAACGAGGGCAAACACAGACAGGCACTACACATTATCACACCAACACTGAAAGTCTGTTCAGCCATCAACATCTTATAAACAACATTTATGCATGAGATGAAATCAATGCCAGATTTGAATATGGATGGTTCACAACTTGCACACTTTGCCCCCTTGCAATGCCCATTGGGGCCAGACTTTTAATACACAATTATATAACCTATCAATAACTTTTCCACTGGTCAGAGGTCAGTAGATGATCAGGTAAAACATGTTGGGAGTTTTAACTGTGCTTCTCTAGTTTAGAACTGGAACTATGAGGTTAATGCCGCTATGTCAATCGTCCCCCAAATCTTTTCTATATTTACATCCCCAAACATTCTGTCAAACCACATCCAGTTCTTGATTAGTGGTTTAGGACACAGTATTGACTTACTGTGAGCTTTAAAAATGATCAAAGCTTTACCTCTATGGTCAGTTACTTTAGGCCCCGCCGGGGCTGGATTCCTCCATGTTTACGATGGTTTTTAGCTTGAAAATCAATTCTAGATGGCGCTCTTCTCTTTGATATGCCTGTGTAACTTAAAGAAGAACTGGATGCAGTTTGAGTAGATCGAAAGACGTTTAGGAGATATTTACAGAAAAGATCAGAATGGCAGTTGACTTCTTGCTGCCTCCACCACAGCCTTAAAAGGAACCCTCGTCTGAGTATCGAGGAGTGCGGGTTTGTTTATGTTTGACGCGGCCGCTGTTAGTCATCTGTCTTTGAGTCAAGTGTCTCTGTCTTGTGATCGGTGTTCGTGTCTTCCCTCCTTGTGTCTTCCCAGTTTAAAAGCCAGCCGAGCCAGAGTCCGGCGTGCGGTCACCGCCATCGTTCCGTGTCTGGTCTGCGTGTCCTCCGGCTCGCCCAAAGAAGGAGACGTCGTCTACCCTTCGTATCAAGTCAGCAAGCTCTGAACCCTCTCTCTCTCCCTGCCTCACAGAAGTCACCAGCTGTCCCGTCTGGAGAACCCAGGGACTGCTGCGAGAAGTGGAGCTTCGGTTCCAGAGTTGTCTCAGGACCCCTGGACTGGGGTCTAGAAGTATCGGGTCCCGCCCTGCCAAAGGGGGAGGTACCTCACTGGCCATAAGAGGGAGTGACTCTCATCCAAGAGCCCGGAGGAAGAGCCTGAAGGGAAACGCTGTGGTTAACGCTGTGGTTGCATTTGTGTTGTAGTTCCTCATTAAAACCTCTGTGCTTACGGTGATTCCTGCATTTGTGTCCTGCTTCCCCTGGTAGACGTGACACTTCTATTATTTGTTGGCAACATTAAACTCTTGGCTGACTGACTACATTAAGAATAAGAGAGAATGTTTTAACCCTTAGAACGCGAGTGGAAAGGATGTGCAACATATGGTGAATTGTCATCATATGGCACAACAGCTCCTTACATGAAAGTTCCCCCAGTTTGAGTTGATGCTCGAGGTGCCAGACATTATGTTAGCAAACGGTGATTGTGTAGAAGAGCAAACCCCAGTTTTAGACAATTAGTTGAAATCAGATTTTACTAATACGCCAGGGTTAAGATTTAGAAAAATTCAATTGGTCCTAAATTGCATTTGGCATTTTCAAAAAAATGAGACACCTCAAGCATGGAGAGACAAGGCTTTGTTCCAACAGTAATCTGTGAGGTCATCCATTTGCCAGCGACCATTTTGTTGCACGCTCACAGAATCTGTAAAAAAAAAAATTCTGTGACACTCGCAGGTCTTCGGGCTGTTGTTACAAATCCACTCTGTCTGTCTGGCTCAGCAGTCCATGCAAATCACTGTGATTACGGGACCTCGTGCATGTAAATGAAAATCAAAGAAAAATGTGGGCGTTTTCAAAGCTTCCCACTCAAAATCAGAGCAGTCTTCACTCGTGCTCTGCTAACCCGTTTGATGCATCCAGACATTTAAAGAGCACGTCTCAGCTCTTACCAAAAGCTGCCATGCTAAATTCCAGGTAAAAGTAAATCAACCGTGGCTGTGTCTCAATATCGTTTGAGCTGTCTGCACAGGCACTGTATTAAGTCATCACATACTCATCACTGACATGAAGGTCTTCTCAGTTTTCAGACACATTTCAACAGGCTGTCTTTTTAATTATCTGCTTTAGACCAGACAGATCTTTTAGTGATGCCACAATGCAACACAGCACAGCGCAGTTTACTTGTAAACTGCCTTCCAAGGTGGTCTGGATGGTGCAAAGCTGTTTTTTTCTTTAACAGTAGAATAGAATTATCCTTTTATTTACTGTTTTTGTTCTGTTGTTCCGTTTGCAATCTTCACTACACCAGAGGTATTTGCTGTTTCACATAACTATTCCTGTCAACTCAGACTGACCTTTATTTGTTGGCCAGCTAATCACATCTAGCCAGTGCTTTGTTGTTATGCTCCATTTTCTCAAATGTTAACAAGGCTTCCGCACAGCGCCACACGTTAAATTCAGCAAATCAAAAGTCATTCTCTGTTAGAATGTGTCCTGTCCCAAGAGCGTCTCCTTATTTACATTTCTTAAATTCATGCCATGTGACAACGGGTTCCTAAACTTTTGCACACGGCTGTGTACTGATATACAGTACAGATCTCTAAAGATCTGTACCGGACCCTCGAAACCATGTTCCAGATTCATTGTAGCGGTGCTGGATATGAGTGATTCGGGGCAGCTGGTAGCGTAGTGGTTAGGGCGCTCGCCCTGTGGTCAGGAATTCGTGGGTTCGATTCCCAAGACTGCTAGTAGCACCTCTGAGGTACCCTAAGCAAGGTACCGCCCCCACACACTGCTGCCTGGGTGCTGTGTTCCTGGTAGCCCACTGCTTCAGTTGGTAAATGGGCTGTGTGCTGTGGTGTGTTCATGTATGACAGAATTTTCACTTTCACAAATTAAGTCCCAGTAATTATATCATCATTCCCAAGTTTTCCTCAGAAGAAGGTAAACAAAAGCATGCATCTCTTGGTGGAAGGAGAAGATGAGGCCCTACAGGTCAGTGGTGTAGGAGCAGGAATGATTGCTGATATAATTACTATCTAGAATGTCTATCTGCAAAAAAATTATGTTACAATGTAAGTTGTATCAAAAACCCCAGTTTTGGCAGAAACGCCATATGCTATGCAACCGCAATTTAGGGAATGTAATAGAATTTTTGATTAGGGTTCTCCTCAAAGGATGTTGAGTTGTTTAGCCCTTAGAACAAGTCTGTGCCAGGAGTGTAACAGGTCTGTGCCACTTAAATGTTCTAAGAATCACAGTCAGATTCAGTACCAGAAAACCTCACTGATTCTGGAGGAAATTACTTCTATCATGGCTGCAAAGACACAGAGACATAATATAAAATATAAGGTCTAAAAAAAACCCCCAAAAAAACATGTGCAGAAAATACTCAGTATGAAACAATTCAGCATGTGTTCAGTGTGCTATATACACACAACTGCTGGGTATAATACTATAGATAAGTAACTTACAGTTAAGTAAATTACTAGTACTGTAAATGGTGGTTAGGAGTATATTATGACACGTACAGTAGCTAGGGCTAGTTAGCTTAGCTAGGGTTGAATAACTTCATTTCTAGGATTGTCCAAGAGTGTCCTGACTATGGAGGGTGTAGCGAGCGAGGTGGCTCACTGCATAAGAGCCAGTGTTTGCAGATGTTGTAGAGATCTTACTGTCCATTAATTATGGATTGAAGAATGTGAGACTGAAGCCCACGTGTGACACAAATAGACAGTTCATGACAGCCAGGTGAAAGTGCCAGAGTATGAAGAGGGAAGCTGCAACTTCATCTTTGCCTGCTTCATTTATTTTTCATCGCAGGAAGACACCAGAAACACAAGCTGTCAGGGGTTTTCCGCTGTCCATGGTGCTTATCCTTGACAGTGAAACAGTCCATATGGCCACAACACCGCAGTACTTTTATTCACAAGACAATACACAGTCACCCAGTATCCGGAGAAGAAAAGGAAGGCCTAGTTTCACATTCCCTTGCTTTTCAGTGTTTCATCCAACGCAGTAAACTGTCAAAGAGCTGGTGATCAATGTGGAGCTGCCTACATGACGCTAAAGCCACCACAGTGAATCACATCTACTCTGCAGGTTTCACAGCAGAAATCTGACACCTAATTGAGGCATTGTTTCTGCTCTTTGCCACTATTTCCGTCAAAACGTGCTGTTCAGTGTGCTGAAGCCCTGACGACTGTGTGGGAGCTGTCTGTGGTGCTGAAACATTTGCACTATGAATCACATGAAGTACACAGTTGCCCAGTTTTTGGAAAACAATTCAGCATGTGCTAAATGTGCTATAACCACTGATTGTTGATTCGTAAGAGGTTTATGACCTAATTAATAACATTAAGTAACTAATTTTAGGGTAACCTTTCTGTAAAGTGGTTGCAAAAACAACCATCAAGTTATTTTTAAAGGTTCCTCCCACCTTCAAGAGACAATATGCATATGGGATATTTTTCTAGCCTTCAGAAAAGAAAAAAATCTCATTCTTGGGATGATGTGGCACCACTGCAGGAGGGCAGTATGCATGTTTACAGATGTAGTGATAGTTTCAGTTTTCAATTTGTGTCCCTTTAATGCCTCATTTGTTTATAGAGAGAAAATCTATACAGGCACATCAGTCCAGTGCTTTTCATTGTTTTATATCATACTGTGTTGTACAGGGTGCTGAAAAACAGATGGCAGTTGAGGAGCTGTCCATGATCCCTCACACCAGACCACGTATATTAAGTAGACTTTTATTTAAGACTTTATTTTGACTTTATATCTTATATTGTTCTTGTCTCTGCGTCTTGGTGTGTCTGTGTTGTAACATAAGCAGTTTCTTCTGGGATCATTAAAGTTTTCAAATTCTGATTTCTATTCTTCTGGCTTCACACTACATGATTGAACATTGCTGTGAAGATTTGTTTAATGGATGATCCGTTCTGGATCACAAACACCACAAATCAATCCAAAGATGGCGCTTCATCACTCCAGAGAAGACAGCTCCACTGCTCTACAACTCGTTGCTGAAGAGCTTTATACATCTCTAGATGACCATTAGGTGATTGAGTGTGGAGACCATAGGTTAATGTGTATTGTTTCCAAAGCATCCTTCCATTGATGGTGCTTTTCTATGGACATTTAGGTGCAATTTACTGCCTTGTTGCACATTAAATTAGATGATTTCTCTAATTACAAGGTGTTGTCTGGACATATTTGGACACATAGGGCTGATGTCTTGGACTGAAAACCAATGTTCAGTAGTTACCCACCCTTGAAAAGCCATTTAGGTTTAAGCTTGATCTGGATCTGGGAAACTGGCCCATAGTGCATCAATCATGGGTGGCGTCCAGGTGCTGGCAACAAATGAGGAGCTGTCTGTGGTACTGAAACACCAGCGTGATTTGAATCGCACGCTACTTGAAGTTCAAAGCAGAAAACAAAGGGCACGTTGCCACATTGATCCTTTGCAATTGTTTCTATCACAGCATGCTGTCCAAGGTGCTGAAGGCACTGAGGATCTGTCCATGGTGCTAAGACCTCTGCAACTCTGAAAGACACTGTGAAGTTCAAAGCAGAAAAACAGCTTAGGTGCCTGTATTTGGCCTTTACCTCCATCATGGTGTGCCGTTCATCATGCTGACGCTCTGGTAATCAATAAGTATCTATCCGTGGTGCTAATGCATCACTACACTATGAAGATCAAAGTATACTGCAAAGGCCTGGTTGCGACCTTTCTCTCCTGTAATATCCTTTCCTGCCAGTCGTTTCTCCTCTCAGAACTGACAGAAAGAGAGATGATTGTTTTCTGTGATTTTGTTCCAGCTCCTGCCGCCAACTCATGTACGTAATCAGCGTGTAAACCTTTATGAATGTCCACGTTTGTTAAATTGGCCTGAGTGATGCACGCCCTGCTTTCACTCTCCCTGCTTAGTGTGAGCTGCTCTGATTACCACGCTGCACCCTTCGTGCTGAGGACTAAATTAAGTCCGAGCATCACAGCGATGCTCAAACAGAAGGCAGGAGGCTCATCCTGGGCCCAGAGAAAATAATGTGACACTCACTGCCAGCACTGGCACTGTCCGCCACAGTGTTTTCTCTTTCTATTCTTTTTCATCCAGCACCTCTTCTCTTCCCCAGTTAAGCCAATGTTTGCTTTATTGATAATGACTTTAGACAGGGGCAAGAAGAAAGAAGTAATCCTGTTTCTCTCTCTGCCTCTCCCTACGAGGGTGCAGGGTAGCTCTGCACACTTCTGTGCTTATGAACTCTCTGTGTGCTGTGATATATCTTTAGAAACCAGTCTGTGTTAATGGACATGAAATGTTTAATTACCTACCAATCAAAACCCTAATGATTAGCTTGTTTACAAACAGTTACAATCAGTCACAGTTATCACTAGGGATAACAGAAGTCCCATTGTAAAGACATGCATGTGAAATTTCTTACTGACACAAGCAGAGGAATTCTTTCACATTTGTGTTTGTAAGTAGGAGATATTTTGTTACAATTTGAATGTAATGGAACTTGACTGAATTTAATGAAACTGTGATGTGTTTGAAGACACATTCTGGACAAATGTTAATTTTTCATGTTCATGTTATGTAATATTCTATGGTGCAGCATTGCTTCTCTCAGCATCATCAGTTTGACAGAATTCATAATTTGACATAATTTTCATGGGGTTTTTTGATTTCACAACATTCTCCTACTGCAAAACCCAGCATGCATTGTGCACAATGCTACCTAAAACAATTGGGAATGTGCAGATATCGAGGCTAGTAAATAGCTTTCCAACAGTAATGTTAACAATCTGGCTTCATAGGCAGCTGGTGGGAGAAAAACGGTGTCACATTATTATTCGATAAGACGAACCTTGTAAATGATGTTACACTCTTATAAAGCCGTTATATAAAAAGGCTCTTGCTAAATAGTAAAGCCAACATACATCTACACTGCTGAAGCTCAGATCTTCCTGTCCATCAGTCCACATTACAGCTGTGAGCTTCATTAGATATTCACATTTATTAGATAAAGCTTGCTGTCTTGCCTTCTGCTTATGTTTCTTAATGATTCGTAAGGCATTTAGGACCAAATTAAAAACATGAATAAACTCATTTTAAAAAGTTCGCACTCACTTAATGAGGGTACCTTTACCGTAAAGTGAAAAACAAACTCAAGGATTAACCCCAAAGTGTTTTCAGGTTATTTTTAAAGGTTCCTCCCACCTTTGGGATGCAAGGGGATATTTTTTTATACTTTAAACCAAAACAAATCTCTTCCTTGGGATCATGTGGCATAATTGCAGGAGGCTAGTAGGCTCGTTTACAATAGATGTAGTTTCAGTCTATTCGGTCGCATGTGTCTATTTTTGACACTGAAACAGACAGAAAGAAGATCCGAAGCTGCCAGTACAGGCTGTGATGGCAATAAAATGAAGTTCTTGCTGTGATTCGGTATGTGTTTAGTTATGTAATTCCATAAATAGATCAAAACAACTGCAATAATATTAATAATAAAATGATAGAAAATGACAATCAAAACAAACAGGAAAAAGATTCAAATCTGTTGATACAGGCTGTGAATGAGGAGTAAATGAAGTTCTTGGTGTGATTCAGTGTATGTTTAATTATGTAATTGTGTAATTACCTCAGAACAACAACAACATTATGAATAATAAAATGATAGCGAATGACATTCAAAACAAAGTCTGCGGCAAGTAAATGAAATTCTCAGTGTCATTCGGTATAAATGTAACCCTGTAACTGCATAAAAACACCAAAATAACATCAAAACAATAGAGCAATAGAAAAGGACATTCAAAACAAATAGGAAAAAGATGCAAATACAGTGACAGAGGCTGTGAATGACAAGTAAATGAAGTTCTTGGTTTGATTTAGTATGTATTTAATTAGGTAATTGCAGAAATACACCCAAACAACGACAACCACAATATAAATAATAAAATGATAGAAAATGACAGTAATAGCTCTCATGTGCACCTCAGCACCTTTTGGTAGAAAAACAGTCAGTAATGCACGCTGCTGGCCTGCACGGTGGACTATATAAAGCTTCAGTCTCACTGTTTGAAGCAAAAATGAAACTTGCTGTATTATTGATATTGTCAGAGCAGCAAAGAGCTGAAAAAGAGCTGTTTTTCTAGAAGAGGGTCTTAGGGTTTCTTCTGATCAACTATAAATGCACTGCAGACATTCTCTCTTACTCTCTCTCTCTCTCCCTCTCTTTCTCTTTTTTTCCTTTAACGAGTATGTCTGTTTACTTTGTTTGTTCTTTATTTTGCGATGTGATGTGTTCAGCCTGGTTAGTATCACTGTCACACTCTACAGGAGAAGCCGAGGTCAGTGGAGGAGAAGCGTGAGGGAGAGATGGAGCATGGAGAGGTAGATGGACAGAGACAACAGGACTGAGCTTGTTCCACAAGAGCATTAGCTCAGTTCCTAAAGCAGCAGAAAGATACCAGACCAGAGCCAGAGACGCCTACACTTTATAGGTTTGCCATCAAAAGCTGAAGCCCAGCTGTGTTCTAGACTGGTGCCTGTACTGGTGGGGCTCTGTAAATTAATGGGGGGGGGCAAGTCATTACTTGTTAGTTGTAGCAGCAGGACAGTCTGGATTATGAATAGAAAGCTGTATTTCTTCCACTGAAAGTTATTCAACCAGCTCTTTTTTGTGCTGGTGTTGGTACTGCGACAGTCTTACTGGCTTTGGACAAATGTATTTTGCTGCTTTTCCTCTGGCACAGTGGAAACTGCGCCATACCAAGAACAAATATTTTTCCATTACAAATAGATCCCAAGCCTGAAAGCGGGCCACAGCTGAGCTGACTATGAAACTGTTTTCTGATTGGTCATAATAGTGTCATCACAATGCAAAGAAGCCATTTTTTTTAATGTTCTTGCAAAAAACAACAACAACAATAGCGATAGAAACTAACGACTGGGAAGCTGACGAGGAACAAGACTGTCTGTTTGGGCTGAAGATACATTTCAGTGGGAGTTTTCTATGACACAAATAAATTTGTCTTTAACTCTGTGAGACGCACGAAGGTTATCCAGGACATGGCTAACAGGTTAGCTGGGTTAGGTTTTCATCACATGGCTAAAGAATGACAAGAAAAAAATGTGAAAACTCAAACAGGACTATAAACAATAAAGGACCAAGATAACAAAAGCAGCTCTGACAAATAAAACTTTCCGCTGGTTCGACTCTATGGACGACGACGGGCCATAAACTGTGGGGAGAGAACTGCGCCGCTGACGAGGCAGAAACTCCGTTACCGGGCTGAGATACACTGGAAAATCAAATCAGTCATCACAGACAGCACGGTTCCTGAGGACCTATGGAAAAGTGACTTATCTTCCATTCTTCTTATTGTGGTTTGCCCCGATATAAGCCTTAGCATTACTCTGGCTCCTCCTTGGCTGGCTTGTTGTTAAAACATGGATAGATGGATGCTCAGACCTGCAGGAACCCTCTGATTCGAGGAGTGTTAAAGAAACTACCTTAATCACTTTTAACTTTCTAAGACTGTGTTTTTATGGAGTGTGGGCACTTAGTTATTTAGATACACCTGCCCTGTATGTGTACAGCTAAGAGGCGATTACTCATCTTTCCATGCACGGCTTGTGTCGGTCATCCTCTAGTGCTGCATCACCGATCACCAGTCGACTTATGGTGATCTCTTTCCCCTGACTTGCAGGTTGAGGTTTTTGGCCCCAAAATGTGGGCAGAATTGAGTGTGTAAAAGAAATAGAATATAAGTCAGAAAAACAGTGGATTAAATGGTCTGGGCTGTAAATTCACTACATGTCTTGGACTGCATTAACTGCTGCAGACCAGACTGAATCCTGCCCTGCTGAGCAGTGGGTCTGAGGATCTGATTGCTCCAGCTTGGTTGGCCTTCAGCATGCTGACCTCTAATCGGCTCCCACAGCAGTGACCAGCGCCCAACTCTGCTCCACCGCCGAGGCTCAGGATGTGCACCTGAACAGGCTGTGTGTAAAAAGCACTCAAGCTTCATCTCTGTCCACTCGGAATGACCTTTCCAAGACGGGAGCTTAAGATGGAGTTCAAATCTGATTGAGCTAAAGAAAGCCAAATAAGTCGGAAAATAACCTCTTCTCTCGCACAACCTAACCTTGAGGACTAGTCCCAAAAGGGACGAGCGAGCGAGCTCCTCTCTGGGCGAGAGTGTATGTGTGTGTGTGAGTGTGCTGGGGGAAGGGGGGGGGGTCCTTGCTCAAGGAGTCATCATCTAAAATTTAAAATGTCTTAGTGGCCCATTTGAAAAGCTCCAGCCACACTTTACACGGCATAAGCCTTTCATGATGAACGGTTTGAAAGAAACGATCCATAATTACTTAGGATAAAATTGCACTTTTCCAAGGAAGTTTCCTATGACAGTGAAGACACAACAAAATGATATCACATTCTAGACCAGCTTTCTTCACCAAACAATATTGGAGGTCTTTTTTTATCATAGTTGATTGAGTTATAACAGGCATAGTTTAAAGCAATAAGGCCTCGTCCACACGGACGTTTGAATCTTGGATAAATGAACGCGCTCTGAATGCCATAGGCGTTTTTGTTGCATTTTGTATCTGCGCTTGATTGACTTCAGTGAGGCGTTATACTGGGCTCATCTGACACTGTTTAACTCCAGCCTGCAGCCCAATGTGTAGTTTCGTGTATTCACCTGTGGGGGCAGTAATTATTCTCTTCAGACTGTTTACATGTTGGACATCTTGATTTGTAGTTCTACATTGAAAGCATTGTAGTTTTGCATTGAAAACAAAGTTTTATTCTTTGTTAAAACTTACAATCGACATTATTGTTTTAAAAATCCTCCTGATACGGCGCCGTAGGCAGGACAGGATTTCGGCAGAAACTGACGGCAAGAAGACGTTGCATGCAACATTTTTTGACTCCACATGAACACACAGCCGCCTGAGCGCATGGGCTGATCGCCTGTGTGGACGCTGTGATTCACTCCAATGAGCAGAAAAACGGTCGGCGGTCAGGCCACGCTCACCGGGCGCCACGAACGCCCCAAAAAAAGATTCAGACGTCTGTGTGGACAAGGCCTCAGTCTCATAACTGTATACTTTACATATATGACTCAGATGTAGTAATAACTGAAGTAGTTCTAAGATTAATAACTAAACAATAAGGCTTTATTTGTCACAAAGTAGAAAAAGGTTTCTTAATCCACATCATTTTATATTTGCAAAGAAAAGAAGAACATCCTTTGCACGAGTGCTGACTCAGTACCTGTCCATACATGTTATAAACCATGAACATGTAATTGTTAATGTAATGAACCATGCAAGTAATCATGCAGAAATACAATTACACCTGAAGAGCACAGCAGAATGATAACTCTGGACATTTTATACTGTAATACAGCTTTTAACTTAAAAAACTGCCTAAATACTTAATATTGTTCTGGTAAGTAAACAGAAGAAAAATCAGTTTTCTTTTGACTTTGAACTTTCTTTTACTTTCATCGCAGCCCAGAAAGTGACTTTTTAAGTTCAAATGCCATTTTTTCAGTGTGAAGTTATAGAGTTCAGAATTGTGTTCTTTTGTTCCTCCAGACTAATGCTGTCTTGCAGAAATGATTGATCCTGGCAAGTGAGAGAGAGAGAGAGAGAGAGAGAGAGAGAGAGAGAGAGAGAGAGAGAGAGATAGACAAAGAGACAGAGAGATGAAGAGAGAGATAGATAGAAAGATAGAAGATAGAAAGATAGTGGGAAAAAGATGTAAACACAGCTGCAAGCAATTCATTGCAAGTTTTGGTGTTTTTTTCTACTGTTTCTATGATGGTATTTACATTATGCTCTTTGTCATATGCAGCTAAAGGTTTCAAAATGCTATATATATGAAAACTGGGCCTGTTATACCACAGCACCTCCAGGGTTGGGGGTTTGAATCCATGTCCTGGTGTGTGTGTGTGTGTGTGTGTGTGTGTGTGTGTAATTTGTATGTTCTCCTTGTGATGCCATGGGTTTCCTCTGGGGTCTCCAGTTTCCCCAACAGTCCAAAGACATGCGCATCAGGTGAATTGGGAAATCTAACTTGACTGTAGGTGCGAGTGTATGAGTGAATGGTGGGTGTGTGTGTGTATGTGTGTGTGTGTGTGTGTGTGTGTGTGTGTGCCCTGCGGTGGGCTGGCCCCGGGATATGAATGAATGCTAATCCGAGCACAGTTCATTGATGTAAAGCACCAGGTGGCACTTTGGCATTTCACAAAATATCAGTGTTTTAGGCCATAACCACCAAAAATAAACATTCTTCTGCTATATTCTAAATTAAAATTCTTGTCACTGATGTCCAGAGAAGTTTCGTCGCTTTAGCGTTAAATAGGATGAATACTGACCAGTCAACAACATTTTTGAATAACTAGTCAACTCCAAAAAACATATGTAATGTGCTTACAGAGTGTAAGAACATGGTGCATAGTGTATAGTGTAAGAATAAAGCGTATAATTTTTAAATATAGTGTATATGTCAAGGGGGAGAGGAGAGGAAAGGTGAGGGGAGGACGCACTCATGAGAGTAGATACTGTTTTAATGAAAATATAT
>JBBIGA010005379.1:0-15608 GCA_037576975.1 Alestes dentex | reverse complement strand
TTTTTTCTTTCTTTTCTCCCCCTCCTTCTGTGGGCCTTTTTTTTTTTTCTTCCTCCCTTCCCCCCTGTCGTCTTCCTCTGCTCTATGTCCCCCAATTTTGTATTCAATACTACACTTAATAATAATAATGATAATAAAAAAAAAATTTAAAAAAGGCTGTGAATGATGATAGCACAGCTGCACACGGTCATGTGTTATCTGTGTTACTGACAGGCCGGGGGAAAAAAAAAAAAAAAGAATAATTGCAGAAGCTCTGTTTGTTGTACTGGATTAAAAGATGTCTGTTTCTCGACTATGGCTTAGTTTTGAACAGTATCTGTGTCTGCTGAGTCGATTGGTAAATGTGGTGGAGCTGAATTTCTGGACTGAATTTCTTGTCTCATTACTTCTTCTTTATTGTTTTTACGCTCTAGTCTACATGTTTTGCTTTAAAGCATGTGTGTGATCATTATACCAAGGGGCCAGCTTTTTCTGTCTACATTTATTACGTCTTAGTGTTAGAATCAGGTTGGGGAAGACGGACGCACAGTCAGGGTTAGAAGGACCTTGTAGATACGTTTTAATGAAACTTAAATTCTTCGGAGTGCCTTTTGGCGAATCAACACAAACATACTGGGCTAAAATACAGACACACACACACACAACCCGCCAATCACTAAACACAGATACTCAACTAACCTCTCCTCACACCTGATGCAGACGCTCATGTCATTAGTTGCCTGGCAACCCCATCGGGGCTAACAAGCTCCAAGAACACCTGGGCTGCCTAGGCAACTAATCACCACTCACACACATACCTACCTGTCCAGGGCTGAGTGCCACCTAATATTCCGGCGACGGGATGCGTGGGGGGCATGACCGAGACGGATCAGACATGACAGTACCCCCCTCCCCAGGACTGGCTTCTGGGGAGGGGCGAAGGGCTACCCCGACCACCCCCGAAGCCAAACGAGGACATCCACAACCACCGGGACCTCTCACTAGTCTCGGTCCCCGCGGTGGCCGACCCCGAGGGAGAGGAGCCGGGCGATCAGGCCGATTTCTATGGAATTCCACTATTAATTCTGGGCTCAGAATTTCCTTGGCTGGCACCCAAATCCTCTCCTCCGGGCCATACCCCTCCCAGTCCACTAGGTACTGGGGACCCCCTCGTCACCTTCGAGAGTCCAAAAGCTGTCTGACGCGGTACGCCGGGGCTCCCTCAATCTCAATAGCCCCGGGGAGAGTGGGCTCCACTTCTCCCCTATCCAACGGTCCCACCACTGCTGGTTTGAAACAGGAAACATGAAAGACAGGATGAACCCGCACGTGAAATGGTAATTTCAATTTGAATGATACAGGGTTCACCTGTCTCTCTATTTCATATGGCCCTATGAATCTAGGTGACAACTTTTTGAGGTCTCGAGCTGAGAGCCAAACTCTATCCCCGACCTTGTAAACTGGCGCCTCCCTCCTCCTTCAATCAGCGAATCTATGAAATCGCCCCACCGCTCCGCTGATGGCTGCATGTGCTTGCTCCCACACCCGCTCTGCCCTGCGGAACCAGGCATCAATGTGTGGTACATTCGTGGTTGCCCCATCCCAGGGGCAGAGCAGAGGCTGATGCCCCAACACACACTCAAAAGGCGTTAGGCCAGTCGCAGAGTGACGCATTGAGTTCTGGGCATACTCCGCCCAGCTGAGGTACTCTGCCCAGTCGTGCTGTTGTCCATGACAATACGCCCGGAGGAACTGACTCAGTTCCTGCACCAACCGTTCAGCCTGACCATTGGATTCTGGATGATATCCAGAGGTCAGGCTGACCATAGCCCCCAGTTTGTGAAAGAAAGCTGTCCAAACTCAAGAAACAAACGGTCGGAGAGGATGTCCTCCGGAATGCCATAAGACAAAACCACGGCATGAAAGAGCGGCTACTTCTCGGGCGGTGGGGTGAGAACAAAATGGAAGGAATTGCACCCCCTTAGAAAACTGGTCCACTACCACCAAAACTACTGTGTACCCTTTCGATACCGGGAGATCCGTGACAAAGTCCACAGCAATGCGTGACCATGGTCTCTGAGGAATGGGTAGGGGCATTATTTTTCCGGCAGGAAGCTGATGGCAGGACTTAGAGACGGCGCAAAAGGAACAGGATTTGATAGCCTTTTCCACATTCGCCCGTAAAGAAGGCCACCAGTATTTCCGCTTGATCACTTCGACAGTACGATGGACTCCAGGATGTCCAGATGCGGACAAATTGTGAGCCCATTCTATGATACGAGCTTGCATAGATTCAGGCACAAATATTTTGTTTTCTGGGAGTTCTAGGGGAATAGACCCCTGAGTGCTCACTCGCTCTATTTCTGTATCTAAATCCCATGTAATGGCTGCTGTTATAAGTTCAGATGGATTTATTGGTTCCCTTGTCTTCTGCACTTCAGACATAGCATACCAGTGGGATAAGGCATCTGCCTTACCGTTACATGATCCCGGACAATATGTAATTTCGTAGTTAAATCTACTAAAAAAAGAGCCCACCGCACTTGTCTTGGACACAAGCGTTTCACCTGCCCAATGTATTCCAGGTTTCGGTGGTAAGTGAATATCGTGAAGGGGTAACGTGCCCCCTCCAACCAGTGACGCCACTCCTCTAACGCCGCTTTGACTGCCAACAGTTCACGGTTCGCGATATCATAATTTCGCTCCGCATCGGTCAGTTTACGGGAGAAGTTTAGTAAATATGGTCGCTCCGCGAAGCTGCTCGATGGCCGGGGGAATGAGAGGAAGAGGGTGTGAGTATTTTACTGTGACCGAATTGAGTCCACGATAGTCTATACACGGTCGAAGCCCTACATCCTTCTTCTCTATGAAAAAGAAACTGGCCAAGGCGGGTGAGTGGGACTGGCGGATGTACCCCTGCCGGAGCGCCTCGGAAATGTATTCTTCCATAGCTTGGGTCTCTTTTTTCCGAGAGCGGATATATACGAGACTGAGGCGGATCTTTACCCGGCAGAAGGTCGATCCTACAGTCCCAAGGTCGATGTGGAGGGAAGCGGGTGGCCCTAGACGGAGTAAAGACCTAAATTAGATCATGGTACTGCAAGGGTATCTTTACTGGCACCTCTGTATTAGGACTTTCTACCAAGGTGACTGCTAATACTGCGGGGCAATGTTTACCACAATTTGGTCCGCACTGTTTCACCTTAGCAGTACACCAATCTAATTGGGGGTTATGAGCCTTTAACCAAGGAAGACCCAGTACCATAAGGGGTATAGGATGTTCAAGAATGTAAAATTTTAACCTCTCCACATGGCCTGGTTCTATCCGAATTTGTAAAGGTTTGGTCTCCCATTTCACAGCCTGCTTCCCTATTAATTGCCGTCTAGAGAGCGCACGGGGATAGACTCTCAACCGGGAGCCCAAATGACGTCACCATGGCCCTGGACACGAAATTCCCTGCCGATCCAGAATCTATCAAAGCACACACAAACACAGACAAATTAGACATATACACAGTAACAATCGAGGGCAAGATGCCACAAAATGCCCCTTTCCTCCACAGTAGAGACAGAGCCCCTCAGCTCTCCTCCTCCGTCTTTCTTGGGGTGTCAGACTGTGGCTTCCTACCTCCATGGGGTCAGACATCAGCTGTTCCGTGATGCTTCCGGCAGGTGGTGAAGGCTTGCCACTGGTTTTACTTCCCTTGGTACTTGTGGAGGGACTTCGACTCTTATGATGTTGATCAAGCCTGATACTTAAAGTAATGAGTTAGTCTAAGGTGAGTCCTTCGTCCCCACAGACCAATTCTAACAGTAGTTCTGGACTTAAACCCTTGCGATATATGGCTATCAAAGCTGGTGGGTTCCAGCTACTCTCAGCTGCTAACACCCGGAACTTGATGGCATAATCTGCCGCAGAGTCAGTACCTTGTTTGATCTGTAACAGCCGGGTGCTGCAGGCTTGTCCATGGTCTGGAAAGTCAAATGCGGCTTTAAATTGTGCCCGAAAGTACTGTGGAGCTTGAGTGCCCCCTGCTGCCCAGATTGCTGTAGCCCATTCCAGCGCACGCCCTGTGAGGCGCTGTGTCATTACGACACCTTCTGAGCTGGGGTTGTCGAAGGGAGAAGCTAAGCTAAATAGCTAAGTTCAAAGACTTTTTCAGAGTCCCAAACTCCTAAGTCCAAGAAATCATACGGAGTCAAACAGATGCGATGTTTGCTGGTTTATTCAAGGTCTCAGCTGCGGCCCATGAGAGCTGCTTCGTCTCCAGTCCGTCGCTCGCTCTGCTCCACTGGGCTCTTACATGAGTTTTTATACATCTTCAGTATTCATTTATGCATTATTTCAATCCATCCCATATAGGTTATTTTACCAATGAAAAGTATAGGGTGTTCCATTGCTTAATTTGCTTATTACCACCTGATCATTATGCCCAATGAAGGCCCAACTTCTTATCGTCATTGCTACGTAAATCCTATAGAAAACTTCAGTCTCCTTCACCTGATTTGCTTATTCCTCCCTGTTTGTTTTCACCCAGTAACTACAAATTATGTCATCCTCTGATTCATATTTCAGTGACACCTCCAGTTCTTCTTTGACCAATGAAATTTATCACTCTTTTGAGTAACTCCCCTTCTAATGGCTCTCTGGACATGCGCCTCATCTGATTCTGTTTAACTCCCCCTTTCTTGGCATCCAGTCCGGACACCTGCGCATTAGGTCATCATTGTGGCCATTTTACGCTTATAAGTTTACGGCCTTCTTCTATTCTTGCCCCGACAGTTCACTTAAGAGTTCAGCTGGGCACCTTACAGGTTCCTTGAGTTCAAACTGTGCACCTGGGAAGAGCCCTCCCTTCTCCTATCCAGCCTTTGAGGGAGATAGTTCACTGAATTCAAGCTGCTCATACAGGGCTTTTGGTCAGATATGAGTTTAAACTTAACTGTGGAGGATTTTACATTAAAACCCATTTAATTATGCCAAGCTAATCACTGTAGATCAGTAAAATACCTCTTCAGGGTGAAATCTGTAAATTCAGAGAAATAGAGATCACATTCTAGTAGGAAGCTCCGGCAGGTTGCCGGATCCCCTCCATACCGCTCTGGCATAGAGGTTGGCAGTGAGCCTTCATCAAGGTTCTTGTTGTTTGCACTGCATCCACTAATTGGCCTACCATGCCACTCAGCTGGGCCAACTGGGTTTGGTGAGTGGCCACCTGCTGTTGCGAAGGTTCAGCTTCCTGTGGCAGAGGAATCCCTGAGGCATCCATAGGATTGGGCGTGGTCATCTGTTAGAATCGGGTTGGGGAAGAAGGACGCACAGTCAGGGTTAGAAGGACCTTGTAGATAAGTTTTAATGAAACTTAAATTCTTTGGAGTGCCTTTTGGCGAATCAACACAAACATAAACAATACTTAGAATCCTCCTTGAAGAAAGTTCAGGATGCCTTTGACAGCAGAGCGTGCTCCAGGTCTCAACGGCTCAGGTGCTTTCAAGCCTGTAAACATATGAGAGGGAAAACATGACGTACAATACTTCAACGATGTTCTTCGAGCTGCCGCATACCCTCCGTAAGCCTCAGTCCTTCTCTTGCTTTCCTTGGAGCAGCAATTCCTCAGAGTAGATACGTTTCACAATTCAACAACTGAAAAGCCCCAAACGCCGATCCAAAACCACATACGAAGTGGGTGACCACGCAAGGACTGACTGGATCGGCTGGGCTAATATACACACACACACACACACACACACACACACACACAACCCACCGATCACTAAACACAGATACTCAACTAACCTCTCCTCACACCTGACGCAGACGCTCATTTCATTAGTTGCCTGGCAACCCTGTCGGGGCTAATGGGCTCCAAGAACACCTGGGCTGCCTAGGCAACTAATCACCACTCACACACACATACCTACCTGTCCAGGACCAAGTGCCACCTAATATTCCGGCGATGGGCTGCGTGGGGGGCGTGACTGAGATGGATCAGACATGACACTTAGGTGCAACGCAGTCTAATGTGGATCGAAGAGAGCTTGAAGCAGTCAGTTAGTTTATCTAGGTCAGCTGGACAAGATGGAGTGCCAAATGGGGTTGATATTTCTGGGAGGTTTTCAATAAAAGCTGTGGCCGATGCAAATTTACGACTAATACGAAAGCGAGGGGATGTGCTTAAATTATGATAAAGTTAATATGTTATAAGGTAGTGAGCTGAGATTACTGTGGTCTGAGGAAGAATAGCTGTTTTCCACATTAACATCAGGAGTCAAGAATAAGTCAAGTGTGTGGTCGCAGCAGTGAGTAGGACCTGTTACATGTTGGGTGAAGCCAACAGTATCTAGAATTGAAGTAAATGCGTATTTTAGAGGATCCTGTTCATTTTCAAAGTGAATGTTAAAATCTCCAATAATTATAATTTTATCGTAACATACTGATACATTTTGCTATGAAACAGCTGAAAGCTTGTAAGAACTCTGCACATGGCCCTAGTGGTCTGTAAACAGTAATTAGGGAGAGAGAGATCTTATTTGTATCTAGATTTTGTTAAGGAACAGAGTTTCAAAGGCAGCTAGCAGACGATCGGTTAAGCCAGTTTGTCTGCCTCCTGTCCTCGGCATTGGTTTGTCAGCAGCGACTACCTGAGCTGCGCTGCTGGCTAGCTAACAGACTATGGGCTATGCTGCAAGAAATGAGAGCAACACCCTCCTGCGAGGGGTGGACACCATTGTGGGCTAAGAGACCAGGCTTGCCCTCGAATGTGGACTAATTGTCGATAAATCCCACATTGTTTTCTGGAGTCCCTGAGGAGTAGCTAATTTAGTAGTAGCTGAATCACCTATAACCAGAGCACTTTGAATAGGCTTCTCAGCTGGTGCTTCAGTGAGCGGGGCAAACCTGTTTGACACGTGAATGGGAGGAGGAGAGTGGTGCTTGCATGAGGATGCAACTATGCCACCGAATCGTCACCAAATTTCCTTGCTGCAGGGTTCTACAGCCAGAGTCGGAGCGAGCTATCTTCCCCTAAGGCACCCGGACTCGCTAGCAACACACCTGACTCTTGTCTCCTATCCCTAAGTAAAATCCGGATGCACTCCTCTAATTACTAATCAATAATTAGCTTAGCTACATAATAGCTACTGAGAAGTCTGAGAAGCTACTGAATGTCTGTCTTTCTTGCCAACTCGCCAACTTTATTACTTTGCCTCTAAGTACGTCTTGTTGTGGTTAACATTATGTGTAGGGCAATATAGCAATGTAATGGTAGAAGTATGTCCTGATTATCTAAAGGCTTCAGTTTTTCAAAATATGATGTATGTCGCTCTGGATAAGAGCATCAGCTAAATGCCGTAAATGTAAATGTAAAATATTATCTTTTATTTATATATTTTGTAAAGTGTTAATAAATATCTTGTCATAAAATGCAGTTAACTGTTGCCTCCAAGAATATTACACAAGCACAAGGTGCCACTGGACCATTTCTAGGTTCTGAGGAGTGGGGAGCAAAAATAATAGCACCAGAGACCGCTGCTTAAATTTAGAGGCTGGCAATTTACTGATGATACAACAAAAAAACAATACATAAAACAAACAACCAACCTGCAGGTTCCAAAAGTAAGTATGATAAGAAATTAAAAAAAAAAGTATTTCACTTTCTTCTGTTTTTTTTTTTCAGCTTAAGAAAACACCAGGTTCAAAATTAAACCTAAATGAACCACAATCACCATACATTCAGAACGCCAAAATAACAAATAAAAGTGTTGACTTCAAGTCTGTTTGAGTTTGAACGTAATCCAGGTTCAGGTGTAGCCCAAATGTATTCAGTTCTGAACAGTTCAGTTCTTTTCAGTTTGAATAAGGGAAAAACAATAATAATAATCAAGTTCCAGTTCAATCCAACATAAAATGGATCCTGAT
This sequence comes from Alestes dentex, assembly GCA_037576975.1. Lineage (NCBI taxonomy): Eukaryota > Metazoa > Chordata > Actinopteri > Characiformes > Alestidae > Alestes > Alestes dentex. The sequence goes on along the minus strand of JBBIGA010005379.1, from coordinate 7,711 downwards.
ACCCCTAACGCTCTGGCTCCAAGCTACCAATTAGATGACAGACGGATTGATAAAGAAGATGAAAACTGGGTCCTTTGGGTGTGGCTCGCCACCTTAATCCTGGCCGTGTGCAGCTCTCCGTTGCTCAGACTGAGCTCTTAATCGGGAAAAAAAACCTGACCTGTGTAACAGGCCATACACAAAATAAATCCTTTTAAACACACTTTTAAACGTACAATAAAGGTTTCACATATTGGCTACAACATCACTGCTACAGTGCTTCTCCATCACAAAATGGCAGCTGAGCGCTCTCTCTTTTAAACTAACATCAAGCTGTTAGCATTAGCTTTTCCGCTAGGAGCAACACAACAAACACGGCAAAAACGTAACAAAATATACACAAAACTCACCAAAACCGGTGTTGCCTTGCCTTTTCTTTTCCTGTCAACAAATATGGTTTTACAAGTTCTAAATCAACTTTTCACGTTTTTTTTCTGTAATTCTTTACTGTTTGTTCTCTCCGATCTGTCCTCTGCTACTTTCCTCTGGTCTCTGCTGCTGCAGCGTCACCAAGACGCTGCTTGTGTGTCTTGATTTTTAACTTTCAGCATTAAATTATTGTTGTACTGACATTTTTAATGAACTTCGATTAATTAATCAATATTAAATGAAACATTTAAACTTATTAAATTTAAACTTTTTAAACTTATTCATGCTATTTTAAAATTTATTTATTCTCAATTCTATTATTTCAATTTTAACATGGGTTACACACTCATGCTACCTGATGGAAAATATGATGCCAGAATATGGATGGAGAGAAGCGTTTTATGAGAAAAGAAGTCCATGGGTTCATGGGCTTGTCTAAACTGAGTGTGTTACATGACTGGCCAATTACTTTCCCTGGTGTGGATCAGATAAATCTTAAAGAATTTTCGATATGCTTAGATGTTTTGCTTCCTCATTAAAAGTTTCCATATTCATTTGTGATAGCATATGAATCCAATTTTTTTATGTGTAAGGCATATTTCCAGTAATTGTAAGCTTGTATGATTCCCACGGTTTTAAAGGCCCATATTCTACTTTTTCATGCATTTCGATCATCATCCCCATGCCAAAGAAACAAAGAAAACATACTCCCCAAGTGCCACTATAAATGCCCTATAATTATGTATGTACTGTATTTCAAGTCAAGTCAAGAAGAGCTTCAATGTCATCCCAGCCCTATACATTAAGACGAAATATTGTCCTTCTGGACAATAGGTGCAACATTCAATACAACACAACAGCAGCACACTCAGACAGATCAACATAGAGGGATAAAAGGGGGAATACATTATAATTAAACATTATATATATATATATATATATATATATATATATATAAATGTACAAATACTTTACCTAAAAAACACACACAACAGGGAATCTAGTTCACCCATGAATTGTGAAAAATTCCGACGCAGGAAACTGTTCTGATGGGGGAATGATGGACTGGACCTGCACAGATGGGCAGCAGCCAATCAGTAGCAAGGAGAAATGAATAATGCTCTTGGAATGGCTACTTTCAAACCTCCCACCTCTGAGTACAGGGGTATTTCACCATCCCAAGATGTGCTTTCTTTGGTGTCATCTGCAAACTTAATGGTGTGGTTTGTGCTGGAGCTGGAGGTGCAGTTGTGAGTCAGCAGCGTGAAGAGTAGCGGGCTCAACACACATACCTGGTGGGCACCTGTGCTCAGCATGATGGTGTTGGAGCTGGTATAGCCTGGACTGTCTGTGGTCTTCTAGTGAGAATGTCCAGGATCCAGTTACAGGTGAAGGTGTTCAGTCCAAGCAGGTCCAGCTTACTAATCAGCTGCTGGGGGATGATGGTGTTGAATTCTGAGCTGAAGTCGATGAACAGCATTGTATGGTATGTGGACTGCAGTGGGTCCAGTGTGGGAGGGATCTGATTCTTGATTCGGGGCTCAGGACTTCAGGACGACTGGAGTAAATGCTACTGGGCAGTAGCTGTTGAGCTCTAAGACAGTGGCCTTCTTTGGAACAGGCCTTCTTTGGAACATGGTGGTGACACTGTGGGACGACAGCTTGGCTGAGGAAGGTGTTGAAAATGTCCCCTAGGACCTGTCAGCTGGTCAGCCCAGGCTCTGAGCACACACCCAGTGTCGACGTCTCTGCGAGCCTTTACTATTAACTCGGTAGGCTGGGGCCCCCTCGACCTCAGTCGCTACAGGGAGCCTCCCCTCCATCCAGCAGGCCCTCCGCTGCAGGTTTAAGAAGAGACACATGGAAGACAGGATGAATCCGCATCCCGAGCGGAGAGCCAGACTTTATCCCCTGCCCGGAACAGTAGCACCTCCCGCCGATGTCGAACCACGCTGCGGTACCAGTTATCAACCTTTGGTACATCAGAGGGTTCACCATGCCAGGGACAGAGCGGGGGTTGACGCCCAAGCACACACTCAAAGGCCGTTGGGCCGGTAGCGGAGTGACGCAAGGAGTTCTGAGCATACTCCGCCCAGCCGAGGAACTCGGAGCCCAGTCATGCTGTCGCCCATGGCAGTAAGCCCAGAGGAACCGTCCCAGTTCCTGTGCCGACCGTTCAGCCTGACCGTTGGACTCCAGATGGTATCAGGCTGACAGTAGCACCCAGTTTCTTTAAGAAAGCCGGCCAAATGCGGGAAACAAATTGCCATAGGTCAAAAATATGGCCTGAAAGAGAGCCTCCGAAACCGAACTCCCTTAGAAAACCGATCCACAACCACCAGCACGACCGTGTACCCTTTAGACACCGGGAGGTCCATTACAAAGTCCACAGCGATGTGTGACCATGGCCTCTGTGGTACTGGCAGGGGCATTAATTTCCCAGCAGGTAACAGACGGGAGGTCTTAGACACGGCACAGATGGAACAAGACATTACAGTCCTTTCCACATCTGCCCATTACGAAGACCACCAGTACTTATGGCTAAGCACAGTTCGGTGCATCCCTGGATGCCCCATTGCAGGTGTATTATGTGCCCACTTAATCACTTTCACTCTTAGTGATTCGGGTACAAAAGTTTTTCCCTCTGGACAATTTCGAGGAACCGATCCCTGAGCAGATAGCTGCTCTATTTCTGTATTTATATCCCACTGGATGGGGGCTAAGATACACTCAGAGGGAATAATAAGTTCATGAGTCTTTGGCACCTCTGGTGCTGGAAAGCGGCGTGACAATGCAGCCGCTTTCCCATTACTCGGGCCAGGGCAGTATGTGAGAACATAATGAAACCTGCTAAAGAATAGAGCCCACCGAAGTGCTTTGCCTGCCGAATATATTAAAAGTTCTGGCGGTCTGTGAAAACAGTAAAGGGATGTCTAGCTCCCTACAACCAGTGACGCCACTCCTCTAATGCTGCTTTGACCGTCAGTAGTTCACGGTTGGCGATATTGTAATTTCTCTCTGCATCAATCAGCTTTCTTGAGAAATATGCGCAGGGATGTAATGTGCAAAGAGTGCCATAGTAATGGGACAGCACCATGCCCAAACCTATGCCTCCACTACAAACGGTTTCGCGAGGTCTGGATGTTTTAATACCGGAGCCGTAGTGAATCAGGCTTTCAGTCGTTTAAAAGCTGCTTTGGCAGCTGGCGTCATATGAATGTTCTTTGGTTTCCCTGTTAATAGGTTGGTAAGCGGTGCTGCCACAGCACTAAAGTCCTTAACTAAAGTCCTCCTATAAAATTTGTGAAGCCTAAGAACCTCTTCAGTTCTTTCACAGTTCCAGGCTCAGGCCACTCAACCACTGGTTGTACTTTATTTCCATCCATCGCCACCCCCCGGGACCTGTACGATAGCCAAGAAATGAGAGTTCAGTGACATGGAACTCACATCTCTTGGCCTTCACGTACAACTCGTGCTTGAGCAGACGATGAAGGACAGCGCGCACATGCTCTATATGTTCTGTCAGGTTTTTGGAGTATATGAGGATGTCATCCAAATATACTATAACGAATTTATGGGGGAAGTCTCTAAACACATCATTCATAAATGCTTGAAAGCATGCCGGAGCATTTGCCAAGCCATATGGCATTACCTGATAAGAATAATGACCGGAGGTTGTGCTAAATGCGGTCTTCCACTCGTCGCCTGCCCTAATACGCACTAAGTTGTACGCACTCCGGAGGTTGAGCTTGGAATAGATGCTCGCCCCACGGAGCTGTTCAATAGCTGGGGGGGATGAGAGGGAGAGGATTCGTGTACTTAACAGTGACGGCGTTAAGTCCTCGATAATCTATGCAGGGTCTCAGACCCCCATCATTCTTATCTATAAAGAAGAAGCTGGCTGATGCAGGAGACTGGGACCAGCATATATATCCCTGCCGGAGCGCCTCAGAGATGTATTCCTCCATCACTTTAGTTTTCTTCTCCAAAAGAGGATACACTCTGGAGCGCAGTGGCTCTTTACCCAGCAGGAGATCTATCACACAGTCCCAGGGTCAGTGTGGGGGGAAGCGAGCAGCCCTAGACACCTCCACCAGACACCTCCGCCAGACTGAGATACTGCGAGGGAATCTGGGCAGGGACCTGCACCATAGGACTGTCAAAGGAGGTAGTGGCCAGAATGGCAGCTTCTTTATGAGTGCTGTGTTTTTTCCCCCGTTTCAGAACCCTTGCAGCATTCCTGTCCAGCATGGGGTTATGCTGCATTAGCCAGGCAACCCCAGTATCAGAAGAGGCACTGGATGTTCTAACACATAGAACGTGTTTGTCTCTATGTGTCCTGGTTCAATTTTAAGTTTTAAATGTCTTGTTTCTCAGCTGACTGACCTCCCAGATACTAGGTTCCCGTCTATGGCATGCACAGGTATAGAGTCAGGCAACTTCTCCACTGGGAGCCTAAATGACGCTACCATGGCTCTGGACATGAAGTTGCCAGCCAATCCAGAATCTATCAGGGCAGAAACAAGTTAGCATACAATAGTTTCACAGTAAGTTGAAATTGTACAGTTCGTATCAAATTTAGTCCTAAGTGAGGGTCGACCTTAATTTGAAGAGGGCAGGAAGCCAGCAAATGTCCAGCTCCCCCACAGTACATGCACAGACCCTGAAGTCTCCGTCTTCTCCGTTCCTGGGGAGTCAAGGCATGTTTGCCAATGCCCATTGGCTCTGGTGTGTTCGAGTCTGGCATGGGCACCGCTGGGTGTGTGACCTTAATCCCTGGTTTGGAGCTTTTGGAGCTGGGAGAGGAACTCTTCACTTGTTTGTGCTGATCCAATTTAATGGCCATCTGAATCACCTGATCCAGAGACATGCTCTCATCCTGACACGTTATCTCCGGTTGTAATTCAGGATTAAGTCCTTTAATAAACACTGCCACCAAAGCGGGCTCATTCCAGCCACTCTCTGCTGCCAAAACTCGGAAGTTGATGGAATACTCTGCTGCCAATTCACTCCCTTGTTTTAGCTGCAATAGCCTGGCACTGCTGGTTTTCCTGTGGTCCGGGAAATCAAACACAGCTTTGAACTTGGCCCAAAACGTGCGATAATATAGTGCTTGTGTGCCCCCTGCTGTCCAGACTGCGGTAGCCCAATCCTGAGCTCTTCCAGTCAGCCGCTAGGTCATTACGGAGACATTTTGTGCCTATGTGATCTCGGCATACTCTGCAAAGTAGAGGTTGCAGGCTAAAAGGAAGTTCCGGCAGGCTGCAGAGTCTTCCCCATACTGCTCAGCCAGTGAAGCATGTTGCGGAGATTTCACGAGTTTGGCGGACACTGGCACCGGTGTTTGGTTGGCTTGCACTGCTTGCTCCAGCTGTCCGACTACACCCGTGAGCTGTTCCAGCTGGGTCTGGTGGCTCGCGAGTGTAAAGGATCGCCATCCGGGGGTAGGGGGGACTGCTGCAGCGTCCATTGGGTTGTGCGGTGTGGTCATCTATCAGGGTGGGTAGGGGGAGACACACTCGATGGAGACAGGCTGTGGTTAGATACAGTTTCTTAATTGTGAAGAAAACACAACACAAAGTCTCAAAAGTCCTTCACTCTGGATAAACTTAACTCAAAAATATGGGAAGGGGATTCTGCTAAGAATCGAGTCTTCACAAACCCCTCGTAGCCAAAGGGCTTTTACCATGTGCTCCATGCTCCGTGGAGTCTTAGTGATACTGCTTCTTATGCTGTCACACCTGCAAGCACACACAAGGAATGAGTCAATAGGTACGGTACTTCAGATACCAGAGCTGGGGCTCATCACTTTCCTGAACACCTCTTGCTGGGGAGAAAGAAGAGGGGAGGAGGACTCGCTCTCTATGTAAACACTCGTTGGTGTTCCCCCAGTCACATTAAGGTGAGGATGGCTGTGTGTACCAAACACATTGAACTGTTAGCTGTCGGTCTTCGTCCACATTATTTGCCAAGAGAGTTTTCCCTCGCCATAATCGTCATTGTTTACATCGCTCCCGACGCCAATGTGGCCAATGTGACGTCATCAGCTCAGCGATGGCGGACCTCCTGACTCGAAGTCCATCCACGTTTCTGGCCATGACGGGGGACTTTAACCACACAAACCTCTCCACTGTACTACCTACGTTCAAACAATATGTGGAGTGCAAAACCAGAGACAATAAAACACTGGACCTGTTCTATGCCACGGCTACTGAGGCATAAACCTCCATCTCTCTCCCTCCCCTGGGAAGGGCTGATCACAACCTCGTCCACCTCCAGCCCCTCTACAAACCTGCCGTCCAGAGACAACCTGCAGTCACAAAAACTGTTACAAGATGGACAAGGGAGACAGAGGAGACCCTACAGGGATGCTTTGAGGCAACGGACTGGGATGTTCTCTGTAATTCTCATGGGGACAATTTAGACAATCTGACAAGCTGCATAACAGATTACATCAACTTCTGTGTAGACACTGTGGTTCCCCAAAAAAACATTCATTGCTTCCCCAGCAATAAACCCTGGGTAACCAAAGACATCAAAACTACACTGAACAAGAAAAAGAGAGCCTTCAGAAACGGTGACAAAGAACAATTAAGACTGGTGCAGAGGGAGCTGAAAGCCAAAATTGCAGAGGGAAAAGAGACCTACAGGAGGAAGCTGGAAAGCAAACTCCAAGAAAATAACACTAGGGATGTGTGGAATGGAATGCGGGCCATTACTGGCCTGAGACAAAAGAGAGGTGTTGGGATGGATGGGGACGTCGAATGTGCAAACAACCTAAATCTTCACTTCAACAGGTTTGACTGCCCTGCCTCTCCTGTGCCCACACCCAGCTCTTCCCACCTTCTCCATTCTCCTCCCCCCTCCTGCCCCCTCAGCCTGTCTCTCTTTGTCCCTCTCAGCCGATGACATCAGAAGGGAACTGTGCAGACTCTATCCCAGTAACGCTGCTGGCCCGGATGGTGTCAGTCCAAGGGCCCCTGTCTGGAGTTCTACATCTCATCTTCAACATGAGTCTGAGACTGCAGAGGGTCCTGTCACTCTGGAAGACATCCTGCCTGGTTCCTGTCCCCAAAAAGATCAACCCCAAGTGACTACAGGCCAGTGGCTCTGACTTCACACGTCATGAAGACGCTGGAGAAACTTATCCTGAAACATCTGCGTCTTCTGGTGGAGCCTTGGCTGGACCCCCTACAGTTTGCTTACCGACCCCGTATCGGCGTGGAGGACGCCATCATCTGCCTGCTGGACCAGGCTTATTCGCATCTGGACATTGTTGGGAACACTGTGAGGGTCATGTTTT
>JBBIGA010005371.1:0-15608 GCA_037576975.1 Alestes dentex | reverse complement strand
TAAGACTAAAAAGCACATTTCGTCACAAGACTAAGACTAAGACGAAATTAAAAATAGGTGACAAAATTAACACTAGTTCCCAGTGTGAATCTCTACTCTCTGCTGAGAGCATTCTCAGAACAACTGCATGGTTTACTGACTCTCTCATGATAAATCCGTGACTGGGTTCATCCACCACGCTACAATGGGCAAACAGTTTGGCCAAGTTCGTGACACTAAGATTACTAAATAACTATTATGACTGTTGTATGTAGGTGTGAAAAAGGTGGATTCATTTGTTGTTTTTTTTTAAATTTCATTTTATGTATTTATCTTATTAATTTATATATGTATGTATTTTCCCCATTTTTTTCTCTTTCTCCGATGTTATAGAGCTGGGAGGGTGGATATGGCTCTGTTCTGTTTGTTAAATTGCTCAAATAATGACAAAAAATTCAGACATCTTATCCAGATTAATAAGCCGTTTAACATAAACTTTCTAATAAAGTGGCCAGTGAGATTATGCAGTCAGTATGATCAATAAAATTAGACTCTCCTTTGAACTGAAAATTACCTCAACTTTGAGGTTCTACAAACACAGCTGTAGAACACATATTTACTAATGAGTAAAATCGGTTCCACTCTGGATGACTTCTTGGTTATAGTACTCACAAATGTGCTAATTGTCTGCTTAAGGTAATTTAATAGCGTGGGTTATTGGAAACATACTGCAAAATGGCTCATGGATTGGCACAGAACCACAGCTCCATTGCTAAGAAAACCCAGTGGCATGTCTACTTGATGCAGAGATAACACCCTTCCTCACCATGTTGTACAGAGGGACTATACAGAGCAACCTGAGCAGCTGCATTGTGACCTGGTTTGGGAGTTGCTCTGTCACAGACCCCAGGACCCCATAGGATGCTCTGTCCGATAGACTAGAGTGCTCTGTAGTGTCGAATCAGTAGAAAGTAAATGATAATTTATATGTTTGTTAGGGCTGTTTCAGTGCTGTGATGAGGCCAAAATCCAAATGAAAATATTGTTTTATATATGTGATTCGTACTGAAATATGATGACTATTGAGCCATACCATTCTCTAAAATCATATACAGTAAACCCCCGACAATCGTGGAGGTTACGTTTCAAGAGCACCCGCGTATAGTGAAAAACTGCAAATCTGTGATGTGGTTAAAAAATGTCTATTTATATAGTGTAAACCCTAAATATGCCCCCAAATATGCTCCCAAAACACTTTAATTACATTTGAAACTCAGCCTAATACATTACCGTTAAAGAAAATGTAAAGGTGCCGTACACACTGAACTGCAGTCTTCCACAGTGCTAGAATGTAAAATACCAATGTCACCCATATATAGACTGTGCTGGAATTCATTCATGCATGTTTTCTTTGGTATGCGCAGTTGTTTTTTTTCTTGTATAAGCAGAGTAAATACAGTAATAATTTAATTAACAGTAATAAATATACAGGGCTTTAAGAAGAACAAAACGAAAAACACAAGAACATTTGAGATCCACGGGGGATGTTCTGGTCGGTGGCTACCAGAGATGCGCCACAGGGCAGCAGCAAATCGGCAGCAAGGAGAAATATATAACATTCTCAGATTGGCTATTTTCACAACACACAGAGACACAGAGACAGTAACAATATAATATAAAGTCTAAATAATATCTAAACAAAAATCTGTACAAAGAAAAAAAGCTCAATATGAAGCTCAATATGAATACCCTATGCTACATAATGAATTGCTTGGTATAAATACTATATATAAGTAACACAGTTGAGTGACTACCAGCACAAATGGTAGTTTGGAGTAAGTTATTGCACTTATTAGAAAATCAGTAGTAATATTTAGTAATGAAAAAGTAATATTGACCTAAGTAGTAATATTGGACATGAAGACTATTGCACATAAGAATGTGTGATAGAGGGAGGAGTTATAGAGTCTGATGGCGGTGGGAAGGAAGGACTTTCTGTGGCTTTCAGTGGAGCACTTTAAGCTGGTGTGTGTGTGGCTAAAAGTACTCTTCAGTTTGTTCACCACACTGTGGAGTGGGTGATCCACATTGTCCATGATGGACTGAAGTCTAGACAATGGTCTCCTTTCAGTCACAGCTTCCATGTTGTCCAGTTCCTCACGTACCACTGAGCCAGCTTTCCTGATCAGTTTGTTAAGTCTCTTCATGTTTGCCACTTTCATGCTACCACCCCAGCACATCACAGCATAGAAAATGGCACTGGCCACAACAGACTCATAGAACATCCACAACATGGTGATGCAGGCTCTAAAAGATTGGAATCTATGTAGGAAGTACAGCCTATTTTGACTTCTCTTGTATGTGACCAGAGAGTTCTTAAATCAGTCCAGCTTATTGTCAATGTGTATACCCAGGTATTTGTAGTCCTGAACAATCTCCACATCCACCCCCTAATGGACAGGGGAGTGACAGGAGATTGTGATCTTCGCAAGTCCACCACCAGTTCTTTGGTCTTTGGATGCTGAGCTGCAGCTGATTCAGCTCACACCAGTCCGCAGAACTGTCCATAGCCATCCTGTATTACAAGTCGTTCCCACTCCTGATACATTTGATTATTGCTGAGTCATCTGAGAATTTCCACAGTTGGCAGCCCTTCTTGTTGTATTAGAAGTCAGATTTATACAGGGTGAAGAGGAACGATGACAGAACTGTTCCCTGACTTGCTCCAATGCAACACAGCACTGTGTCAGACTTACATCCCTGTAGTCGCATTGTGGCCTATCAGTCAGGTAATCCAAAATCTGTGCAACTGGAGGAGCATGAACCTACAGACAGCTTGCTCCCTACAGACAGCTTGCTCCCCAGCCGGGCTGGCTAAATGGTGTTGAAGGCTCTGGAGAAGTCAAAGACTGTAATCCGCAATGATGCACTTAGCTTGTCAAGATAGCTGTAGGCATGGTGTGGCAGGTAGATGATGGCATCATCCACTCCAATCTTGGCATGGTAGGCGAACTGGAGGGGATCTTGCGCTGTCCTAACCAGGGGATGGAAGGTGTACAGGACCAGTTTTTCAAAGACCTTCATGTTATGTGAAGTGTATGCAACTGGCCTGTAGTCCGATGGGGCACTGGGTTACACCTTCTTTGGTACAGGAACCAGACACAATGTTATCCACAGCATGGGTACTTTCTTGGTAATGAGGCTCAAGATGAAGATCCTCAGCAGTACTCCACATAGCTGGGAGGTGCACAGCTTGAGTACTTGTGGGCTTAAGCCATCTGGGCCCGGCGCTTTGGCAGTCAGGAATATGCTCATGCAGCCGTGTTTTGGATAAAGCACATCAAACTGCACTTACAAAATTCTCTGTTGTGTCTGACCCGTGCTGTAAACGTATCCATCTTATTGTCCAGTGACCTCATGTTGTCATAACAATGGACGGGAGGTATGGTTTGTATCGTCGTGGAGAAAACTGGAGCAGGAACCAAAGTTTAAAATCTTTTTCTAAATAAAAATCAAACGCAGTCAGGGAAAAGCAGCTTGTTACTTTATTGAAAAATGAAGCAGCCTCATGGCAGTGATTAGTTGCTCTGCACAGCCGATCTTAAACTTCAATTATATAGACCTTCAGGGTATGACACCCCTTTTTTCAGATCACACCTCCCTATTGGCTTTCTGCCAATAAGAAAGAACAGCTGAATACGCAAGTCTCCACCCTTTTTCTAATGTCTCCACCTTCCCAAGTATTTTTCCATAGACTAAGTTCAAATTATGTTATTTCCTCTGTCCCATACCTTGTGCAAGTCACATGGGCATTTTAGGGCTTGTGCAAGAGTCCCCTTAAACTTCACTATCCCCTGGTTCCCGTGATTATATGGGCAAGAGTTATCACTAGTCCATGGCAAGCACTTTTTATGACTCTTTGATGGTCAGGTTTTCCCAGCCTAAGAGGTGTCAATGATTTACACAAAGGCAGATGTTGCTTTAAGATCTTGCTTTAAGTCTGGGAACTTCCTGAAAAAGGCATTCTTGGCCCAATTCAAAGGTTATTGGGACACAGTTTGTGCAACATATGGTCGAAACATATGCCTAAAAGAGATTAAGAACTTTTGTAGCCTCGGTGTCTAGTCATTTTTGTAACAGTTATTCTCATAGCTTATTTCGACCCAAACAAACTGAACAAGCTTATTTGCCTGAACATTACCTAAATGTTGGCATCCACAACTCGCATTTTGTATTAAAACAACACAAAAAATATTTAGTTCATTTGCATCTGCATTTTGTATTTCTGTATGCATGTCTTTCTAGTGTATCTCACATTATTAACTGAAACTTGAATGCTGTTAAAACAAAACAATGCAGTTACAAATACACAGATATTGTTAATTATTCATTTGTCATTTTGTTATCTGTCCACATGTCACTGTATCACTTCATAAGAGTATTCACATGTCGAGTTTGTGTGACATGTATTCAGTCTTTTTCAGTTAGTGAGATGACTGGCACTGCATGGAGACAACAAGAGAGGTGTATGGTGGAGAGTAGCCTCTTAGGTTCACTCTTATGGAGTCATTTAAATGGAGTCATTTAAAGTCTTGTTCTGAACTTTGATTTCATGACATTCATGTCAGAAAAGGCTGACTCACAGAGGTAGGTAGACCCAAACAAAGCAGACATTTTCAGAGCTGCTTGGTGAAGATTCTTATAGTTACCTGGCTCTACTAAGCTCCAGAAATGCTCAGAATGCTCTTGAGACTTAAGTTGCACATTATTTTGAAGGTTTATAACCTCAATTTCCATTTCTACAGGATTATTACAGAAAAGTTCAGCCATCTGTCCTGAAATCTCACTTATGTCCACATCCATTAAGGGGTTGGCCATAAATGTCACACAGGGCTCAAGTTTCTCAAAGTCACTGAATCTGCCTGCAATCTCCTGTCCAAGCCTTGACAAGAGGTCACAGTACTTGGAACCATTTAAAACACTGGCTGCACCCGTGTGACTTTCAAACATCTTTGAGACAGAGGGGAAGTGCTGAAACCTTTTGTTTTTCACTTGCTGAATGTACAATGACAGTTTTGCACTGAACGCCTTAACAGCCCTGATCAGGTCATATATCTTTTTATCTTTGCCTTGCAATTGTAGGTTCAGTTTTCTCAGTTACATCTGTCAGAAAAGCAAGATCAAGTAGCCATTCTGCATCAGATAATAGGCTGGTATCCTCCTCCCTCATTTCCATAAAAGCCTTGATTTCACCCAGCAAGGAAAGAAAGCGTTATAGTATCTTACCCCAACTGAGCCATCTTACTTTGGTGTGGAGGAGGAGATCCCCATACTCTGCAGAGCATTCCTCCAGGGACAGCTTGAAGCTCCGGTGTTGCTGTGCCTTTGACATGACATGGTCAAATCCCATAACTTGGCGCCACGACATGGTCAAATTCCATAACTTTTGCGCATATAGCTTGTTGATGAATGATGCAATGATAGTTCATAAACTTGGGAAAGTCCAGGTCTGCTTTGCAGTGCGCAATAAATCCTGAGTGACAACCCGTCATAGCAGGTGCTCCGTCAGTTGTCACAGACACCAGCTTTTCAACAGGGATTTTTTTTTTCTACAAAATAGTCTTTCACTGCATTATAAATATCAGCTCCCTTGGTTGTAGATTTCAGTGGAAGTAAGGTCAAAAACTCTTCTTTGGTAGAAAAGTCATCAAACACCATCCGAATGAACAGTGATAAAGCTGGGCTGTATCACTGCAGTCAACAGACACATCACACTGATCATGCACCTGTTCATGTCCGATTCCAGCTGTTTTACCGCACCCGCAGACAGCGCAGACACTCTCCTTGCCACAGTATTTGCACAAAGTTGTACATTGGCAATAGCAGACAACATTTCTGTCTTACTTTTATGGTCCCTGAAAAACGTTTCAGCCACTGCGGTCATAGCCTCCTTTACAATCCCACCATCGGTGAAGGGCTTTTTGTGCTTTGTCTAGATGTGCGCCACTTTAAAAGAGGCCTCTGTTTCTGCATTGGCCTTCTTTGCAGGTTTGGTGAACAGAGACTGTTGTCTTTGAAGCATTGCTTTCAGCTCCCTTATCTTCTCCTTTTGTAGATTGCTACCTTCAGGAAAGTCCCGTGAAAGGTTGCTGTGGACCTTGGTGAAATGGTGCTCCACGTTACATCTTTTACCAACTGACACGCATGCACCGTAGATCACACATACACACTTGTCATTTATAGTTGTGAAACAAAACTGTTTCCCACTCTTCATGAAAATAATACGTTTTCAGCCTCTTATTGGTATGGCTAACTGGTCATAACCACGGTCATGGTTGCTGCTCATCTCACATCATCTGAATTTGAATCTGAATCTGAATCTGAATCTGAATCATCACCCCTGACTCATCAAGCTTGACAGCAGCGCAACTGCTTGACTGACAACTAATGGGCAAATAATGATTTAGTGTAAGAAGGGGGCGGATATGATTGGATATACATGCAAGTTGGTTTTCTGAGTGACTAATCAAATTTGACTGGTAAAGTTTTTGTTAGATTCATTAAACCTTCGGCGAGCTACTTGGAGAGGGGTTGTGAGCTAGTGGTAGCTCGCGAGCGATGTGTTGGAGACCCCTGTACTATATTAACTAAAATATTTATCACTTAAATCTTCATCAGTATCTCCCCCCAGACTGTTTCCCATTCCTTGCTGCTCTTTTCCCTCGCACCTTTGCTCCTCCTGTCGTGGAGAAAACTGGAGCAGAAACCCAAGTCTGAAACCTTTTTCTAAGTCAAAAATCAAATGCAGTCGAGGAAATGCAGCTTGCTACTTTACTGAAGAATGAAGCAGCCTCATGGTCCTTGGAAGCAGTGATCAAATGCTCTCCTCTTACAACTGATTCACACAAGTTAAATAGACATTTAGGTACAACTCCCCTTTTTCAGAATACACACACTCTTGGCTCCTTGCCAATAAGAGTAATAATTTAATATTATTGGTGTAGAGGCTTGGAAATCAGTGAAGCCCACTCTTTATTGGTTGTTGTCCCTGATAGTGAGAGTGTCCCTGTGAGTGTCTTACAAGATACTACCCCATCTCCTGATGTTTCACCTTCTTTGTCTGACTTCAGTCCTAAACTGAATACTTTTTTGCAGTCAGAAGGCAAAACTGTAGAAGATATTAATTCCTTGTTTCCTCCTGCACACCCTTCTTCTGATTCCACTGAATCTGTAATGCTGGCAGTGGGAGATTTCTTGGAGAAGACTACCTGCTTACACCTGGTAGTGAAGACTCATTCGAATAATGGAAGGAGCAGGCACTCTCCTTATTGGAGAGTCTTACTGTTCCTAGAGAGAGAAAAGAAGGCGACTTTTTGAGAGTCTCAGGGGCCCAGCATTTGAAATAGTTAAGGCAGCCCATGCTGCAAATGCAGATATCACTTGTATTTTGCATTTAGAGTACTTAAGCAGCAATCAGGAGAGAAACTGTCAGGGTTTTTGAGGCACCTGGAACAGTCCTTGTTGAAAGTAGTGGAAAGAGGTGGCTTGGCCCCAGCTTTTGCTGATAAAGCCCGTATAGAGCAGTTGTTGAGGGGAGCGATGAACTCTGAGTTAATGCTAGTCAATCTCAGCTTGAGAGAAAGGAAAAGCAACCCGCCAACCTAGCATTGTGCCTTTAAAAGTTAATGGCATCTCTTGTAAAGCGTTGTAAGACAGTGGCTCACAAGTCACTATCATTTTTTAATCTTGGTACCTGGAGCATCTGAACAGTATTCCCATTCATCCAGTTGCAGGTCTGAACTTGTGGGGTTTGAGTGACTCCCAGGTAAGCTATCCATACAGGGATTATGTGATAGTGGATGTTGAGTACCCAGCAGAAGTTGTTGAATCTTGCAAGACCAATTCGGTTCTTGCCCTCATCTGTCCAAATCGTAAAACTTCTGATCAGATTTCTGTCATTGATGGAACAAATGCCAGTCATGTTAGGCGCCTGGTGCAGCAGTGCAAAAAACGTGGAATTGATGTCACTCATACTTTTGGCATACAGGCTGGTGATGCCAAAGTTAAGTGCTTGTCTAACCTTTGCCAACCCACTGTAGAGCTTGATTATGAAGTAAAGCCTGATGTTGGTGGAGAAATATTGATGATCGATTCCTCTCCTGATGCTCCACTTCCGGCAGGAATCTTCCTTCAGCCCATGGTGATGTCAGGTGGTGCAGTTGATGTTAACAGTTTTAGAGTTCTAGTGAGAAATGAGTCATGGAGACAAACTGTTATACCAGGGGGTACTGTCACTGGCAGCTTGCAAATCACTGACTTGGTGATCACAATGGCCTCTGAAAAGACAAATGCAGAGAAGTTTGACGCTGACTTGATTAACCTTGGGGACTCCCCTGTTCCTGAGGAATGGAAAGCAAGGTTGTGCAAAAAGCTGTCTCAGAGATCCCAGGAGAGATTGCTGAAGGTACTGGATCACCTTGGAAAGGTGGGGCTGAAATTGTCTCTGGACAAGTACCAGATATGTATGCCAGAGGTTAAGTATCTGGGGCACATTGTTTCAGCACAGGGTGTATCCCCAGACCCAACAAAAATTGAGGTGGTTACTAGCCTAAGCCTATTAATTTGAAAGCGTTGCCATCATTTCTTGGGTTCTGCGGTTACTATCGCAGATTCATTGAGAACAATGCCGCCATTGTGAAACCATTGACTGATCTTACGAAAGGCTATGGGCCAAAGCAAAAAAGCCTAAAGCATGCCTCTAACCCTGCTGAGACGTATCTGGAAGAGTCAGAGCTTTTTGGCTCTGGATGGACTGATGATTGCTTTCTATAAAACCATTGACTGCTTGACACATGCTCCAGTCTTGGCTTTTGCTGACCCGCAAAAAGCATACATTTTACGTGTGAATGCCAGGTTGAAGGGTCTAGGAGCTGAAAGCTAACACCATCAGAAAAGAACTACCCTATTCACCAACTGCAGTTTTTGTCCTTGAAGTGGGTAGTAGTGGACAAGCTGCATGGTTGTTTGTATGGCACTAGTTTAATAATCCTCTTACTTACGTCCTCACGTCAGCTAAGCTTAGTGCTGTTGGACATAGGTGGTTAACTGCACTGTCCACTTACACTTTTGACGTAAAGTATCACCCTGGCCGTCATAACATAGATGCAGACTTGTTGTCACGAAATATGCCGAGAGATATATGAGAATGCAGATGAGTGGGTGACTATACCCCAAAATGGAGTTAAGTCCATCTGCCAGTGTCTTAAGGTCCAGCTGTCAGAGAGTGGGTCTGCCAGATGTGTTGATCAGTTAGGTGCTCCTCACAGTTGTGTGCCAGTGGCCTATTGTTGTCCCACACAGCTGGGGTTGACCACATTAGAGCAGGTGCCCAGAAAAGAACTGCAGGAAGCACAAGAAGCTGATGACATCATAGGACCTGTAATACAGGCTCTTCACAGTGGGAGATGGCATGTGAGTGTGGAGACGTGAGCTGTCTTGTATGAAACGAGGGGTAGGGAGTTCCAGTTGGTTTTGCCTAAGCAGTTTCATGAGGTTGTGTTGAGGTCTCTGCATGATGACCTTGGACGTTAGGAGTTGAAAAGACTTTTGAGCTCACTCGGAGTCGGTTCTTCTGGCCAAGGATGGCTGGGGAAATTGAGCAGTACATTAAAAATGGTGGGCAATGTGTTGCATTTAAGTCACCAGGCAAAAGACACGCTGCTTTGCAACAGATCACCAATAGTGGGTGTATGGATTTAGTCTGTAAAGACTTTCTTTCAATGGAGCCTGACTCTAAAGGACTGGGTAATGTCTTAGTAGTAACTGATCACTTCACACGCTACGCACAGGCTTTCCCTACAAAAATCCAGAAAGCTAGTGTGGTGGCCAAAGTGTTACTTGAGAAGTACTTTGTGCATTCTGACCAAGGTAGAGACTTTGAGTATAATCTAATTCGGGAAATGTTGGTAATTTTGGGGATTTGCAAATCAAGGACTACCCCATAAGCCCCCCCCAGGGTGACCCGCAGCCTGAAAGGTTAAATAGAACACTCATTTCCATGTTGGGTACACTAAGCCAAGAAAAGAAACGGACTTGGAGTCAGCATGTGAATTGTTTGGTGCACGCCACTAATTGTACCAAGTGTGATAGTACTGGTTATAGTTGGAGACCAGGTGGAATCCATGTCCGTACATTGTGGTCAGAAAACCGCCTAGTCTGCCTGTGTTCAAATAAAGCAAGCTGATGGCAGAGGTGGAGTTAAGACTATCCACAGAGATCATCTACTCCCCATCAACACCCAGGTTAGAATTCCTAGAAACGACCCTGGTGAAACCATGAACTAGAGCAGAAACTTGCAAAAGATGAGCAAACAACATTGAGACTGAGAACATGTATGACGCCCAACAGCAGTTGTCGGAATCATGTTCTGATTCTAAGTATTATGTGCCTGTGAGACCTCACTATTCTGATGATGATTTGTTGACAGGTAATAGGACTTCTCCAGCTTTTGAAGCGTTTCACCAAAGTGATGAGGATGGTGACAAAGTGTGAAGTTTGGCAGATGACAGTATGTCACTGGAAGAACCAACAGAGTGTGATTCTGGAAAAGCAGTTAGAGCTGAAAGTGAAAACACACCAGAAAGGGCAATTGGGAGATCAAGTAGTCCTGATGAGGAAGCTGATAGATCAGAAGTAGTTGAGGTGTTAAACAAGACAGAGACTATATAACCCAACGACTATATTTAGTAATTCTGAGTAATACATTAAAGTAAAAGGATTCAGGGCACCCCTTTTAAGTTTATACTTACCAGAACCTGCATAGTGACAAAAGGAGCACTACATACACACAGATTCTCTCATCCCTACACTTACATGGACAGCAACCCTTGAATAGCTCTCTATTCAAGCCCATGCTGCATGACCTCCTGACCTAAAAACACCCCCATCACCTATCTTCAACAGGTGGCCTTTTGGTTTTCCTATTTTGAGTGGACCAAATGTTCACTTACATGCAGTTGTCTCTGCTTTACGTTTGGGCCATCTGAAAGACTATCTTAGTGGGCTTTTTAGCATCTTCCAACTTTACAGCTTTAATGGGAGAGAAGATATACCATATTAATTCAGTATTTTTATCATTAAAATCTTCAGCACTCCACGGCATCCTCTCTTGGTCTTTTCCCTCAGTATCTCCGTTGGGATGTCCGAGAGGACTGTGCTATGCTCCGGAGCGTCCTGCCTTAGCCAGATCAGCTGATCACGGGTGTAAATAAAGACCCGGTCACTGCCACTAGCTGTGTTAGCATTAGCAGTGTTAGGCAAGCCAAAACAAAGACCCGTAAACAAAAGAAACTCAGAAATAACTCACTCTACCTGTATGTTTAGAGAGGGTACAGCTTGCTAATACTAAATAAACTGAAATAACTTTTGAATATGGAGATAAGACATGGAGCAGTCACAACATGCTGCAGCAGGCTCATGCCTGCGCACTCATATCCCCACCCTTCCCCCCAACCCCCCAAGTCATGATGCCTCCCACTTCAACCCCAGATGAGCTCATAGTGAACTCTGTCCTTGAAGAGCCTATGCACTTGGGGTGAACTAGATTAACCCCTACCAAAAGATCTTGACATGTGAAAGGAAGGACTGTGTCTATACTGTGGGGGTTCTGGACACCACATCCAGCCCTAGCCCATTAGAGCCACCTTCCAAGTATCCCTCTGTCTAATCCCCTTTCTGTGACAGCTCTTTTTGGAGAGGTGTAAGGCCTGGATTCATACCCATGTTCATTACAAGAGGGAGGAGAGGTAGCACAAGTGACCCTGAACACATCTCCAGATAACTGGACATTCAGAGACCTTTAATTTTGTGCTGTGGCTGTGCCCTCACAATCTCCACATGCCTGGAGGAAGGGGGTAGTGACCCAATGGGGTGAGGCCTGTATGGCATTTTGTCTTCTACCTGAGTCTACCTGGAGGAACCCCTGCTCCAAAACCCCACTTACTGCCCACATAAGCCATCAACTGATTTGACCTGGCAGAGAAGTCAACCAGCACCACACACCTGATTCAAGAGTGAGTAACATGACCTCGCCAGTTCTGAGAGAAGCCCAGCTCCTGGTAAGAGATCCACCACTTTGTGTGCTCCATATTAAGACAGAGTAAAGTTCTCCCAAAAATGTGTTATTCCTCCTGAGTATTGGAACTTAGGGGAGGTTTTCAGCAAGGAGAAAGCAGCACAGCTTCATCCCATAGGTCATATGACTGTGCTATTGAGCTTATTCCAGGAACCACTCCTCCTCCTCTTTGTATATAAACTATGCAAGAATAAATCCAAGAAACCCTTGCCATAGAAAACATAGCTGACCCTCCATATCTCCTGCTGAGGCTGGTTTCTTCTTTGTGAGGATTAAAATTGAGGCCTCTGCCCAGGTTTTGATTGCTATGTGCTCAACTAAAACACAATAAAGAACAAGAATTTTCTTCAACTCAAGAATGCAGTATTTGAGAGATTTCAACAAGCCACCATCTTCACCAGACTGGATGTTTAGAGTTTTATAACTTAATCTGTTTTTGGGAGTGAGAGTGGATTACAGTGGACACTATGAATACTACAGTATGCCCTTTGTATTAGATAATGCTCCAGTGTTGTTTCACTCTTGTCAACGATGTTCTGAAGGCAACACTGGACAGGTTCTGTTATTTATAGTTATCTTCTCTCAGAAACTGCCTAAACACATGGAACACAAATGTATGGTGCTCCGCCACCCACAAAAAAACATCTTTTTGTCAGACTCAAAAAGAGTGTGTTCCGCATACCTGAAGCTTCATTCTTAGAGTACATTGTGTCCCAAGGGGGGTTGCATATGAATTCACAGAGAATCAAAATGGTGGTAGAATGGCCCATCCCACAACTTTTTTCATGGAACATTAAGTCAGAGATCCCACAGGGATAGCCATACCCAATCACCAACCTGATACTGAGGCGTCTTCCTCCAACACTGGTCAGCATGTCCTTTGAACTGCAGAACTGCTTGGGTGATGGCTGTGTGTGCCACTTCCCACGCCTGCTCTGCCTCCTGAACCACCTGTCCACACCAGGCAGGTCAAGGGGCTCAGCGTCCCATGGATACTCCCATGGAGTTTCATCTACACTCTTGCTCCCCGAAGCTGTTCTATGAGTGAGGGGATGATTGGAAACGGGTGTGGATACCTCACTGTGACTGCGTTAAGCCCCCAGTAATCTATGATGGCCTGGGTCCACCATCCTTCTTCTCTATGAAGAACCCAGCCAAAGCAGGGGAGGTGGACCAGCTAATTAACCCCTGCAGGACCGCCTTTGTGACATAGTGCTCCATCGCTTTGGTATCCACCTCAGACAATGGATAGACATGGCACCGATGTTGGGCCGCACCCGACGGGAGGTCATTTGCGCAGTCCCTTGGCTGGTGTGGAGGGAGACGGGTGGCCTTAGATAGGTTAAAGGCCTCAGCGAGGTCCTGATACTGACTTGGTATTTCTACTGGAATTTGAGCTCCTATCGAGGCAGTGTGAGTGTGAAACTTTGGCTTCAAACATATTTCTTGTCATGTAGGGGACCATGCCACGATCTCAGCAGCATGCCAATCTATCTGTGGGTTGTGCTGCTTCAACCATGGCAGCCCCAAAACCAATGAGGGGTTAGCTCGTTGTAACACTAAGAATTGTAGCTTTTCATGGTGGACCTTATAATTCGACATAGTCACTGGTAAGGTAGGGACAGTGAGAATACAAAAGAGAGGGACAGTGAGAACACAAAAGACTGAGAGATAAAGTTCCCAGCCGATCCAGAAGCTAAAAGAGAGACAGCAATTAGATACATTAATTTTAACAGTCAAACAGAACTGAGCAGATACATAGTCAGTAGCAGTGTTTTGGTTTTCCCCTCCACAACCTCCTTTTATGGGGCAATTCGTCAGCTGGTGTCCTCCGCCGTGACACCTGCGGGGGTGAGACTTGAGGACCCCAGCTGCATGGGCTCCAGCATGGACTCTTCCCTTGCTGGACTTGGCCCTATCTTGAGCATGGGGGCATCTGGGCATGCACTGAGTTTGATTGGGGAAGGCTGCTTCAGTTTGGCTCAGAGGTGATGATTCAGTCAAATGCTGAGTGCGATGACTTGGTTGAGGTTCATTCCTGCACCATGGCAGGCCAGTTCTGTTTGCAGATCCAGGTGGAGTCCCTGTAGGAAGACCGCCTGGAGAGCAAGCTCATTCCATCTGCTGTCCGCTGGACCAGCGTTGAGAACTTTGAAAACACTCAAAAATACAGTTCACATGATAAGAGGAAGTTCCGACAGCCTGATGGGTCACCGCCATACCTCTCTAGAAATGGGGCATAATGCCTCGAAGGGGCGTGAACTGGAACTGATGAAGCTGCCTGCAGGTTTACAGGGGCTGGAGCTGGAGGCATCCCTCGGCGCTGATCCTGGGCCAGTTCCATAACGATCCTCTGTAGCTGATTCAGTTGGGCTTGATGATCCCCAACAACTGCAGAAGCTGAGGGGTCTTCGTCTCTTGGCAGCGGCATTCCTGCTGTGTCCATGAGGATGGTAAAGTCATCTGTCATATTGGCTTGGGGATGGAGGACACAAATGAGTTAGCAGAACTCAATTCGAACTCAATTAATTAGAAACAAATAGGCAAACAGTCACTAAAGTGCGTAGAGCTTGGCAGAACAGAACAAATGAAGACTCTTCCTCTTTGAGTGATGCAGAATGGACGAGTCATGTCAGAGTGGACGGACTCTTGCTTCTGGAAGCTAAGAGTAACACAGATCACTGAAGGTGTTAAATACACAGGTCTTGTACATTTTGTAGACCTGTCTCAGGGTCAAAGACAGCAGAGTTATCTCTGTTCAAGTTCAAGAATACAAAGAGACTGACTGCTGTAATATGGTGAACCTTTTTAGGTTAAGGATTCACTTTTGTATTTTGTCAGAACAGTGCTTCTCTGAAATGGAAGCTTTTATGGAAACAATTATTACAACTGATACTCTTATGATAATCTACCCTCTGTTTATTACATGGACACAAATCAGTTTTATAATTCTAATAAACTATATATAGACTAATTGATATTTTTGGATCTCTCAAACTTTCAAACTGGCAGTTACACTGTTAAAACTCCAGCAGCACTGCTGTGGCTTATGCCAGGACCACACATACTGTCGTGCCACTACTATGTCAGTGTCAGTGCTGTTTTGAGAGTGGTTTACTGCCAAAAACGAACCAGTCAACAGTGGTCCATGGTCAAAAAATGACCAATGATAAAGGTAGAGGGTGACTGGCAAACTGTGCATGACAATAGATGGCTACAGTCTGTAATTGTGCACCTGTAGTTGGGCCAAATTTACAGTACTGTGCAAAAGTCTTAGGCACCTGAAAAAATTATACTTTAAAGGTGTTTACTACTGGGCAATAGTGTCAAGCTACTGATAAAGTACGAATAAAACAATAAATGCAAATAACATTAATACAGAAAATAGTGGTTTTATGTATGACAAAGTGTTTGCATAACTACCATGGTGTAGATGGAAAGAGAAATGGAGTAGGAGTTATCCTGAAGGAGGAGTTTGCTAGGAACGTGCTGGAAG
>JBBIGA010005362.1:0-10413 GCA_037576975.1 Alestes dentex | reverse complement strand
TAGAGTGGATGGCATTATCAGGTTTATCCAATGTGCCTTAGGTAAATGTACAAACCCCATTTTCAATGCATTAAAACGAAATTCTGTAAATTGGTGTCACGGCTGGTCTATGGAAGGACACACTGGCAGGAGTCAGTTCTGAGCAATTACCTTTTTTTTTAAAGGCAAAACCGTCTCCAAAACAGCATCAGAGGATCTCCTCTGGGTATAAACACAAACATAAACTTTCAAGAGGGATCTTGCCACGGAACCCTCTTCTCTCCGTCTTGTCTGTCACCCCAAATCTGATGCTTCGTGCTCCACCCTCTGTGGAGTTTCCATGGCTGCGTCTGTTCATGGAAATAAGCCTGTAAACATAGATGAGACAGATTCACAGACATCGATTCTTTTGAATCCCGAGTCAGAGTTCAGACCTTCCTTTGACACCCAGCCGTAGTGTGCCAAGTTCCTCCTGCCGACCTTCCAAGATTGAGTTGGGTGAACACGCACTGATTCTGGGGCACGGCCGGCCTATGACTGAGCGGGTACAGACGTAACAATTGGTAATTTACTTGGACCTTTATTCAATAGGCAAAAAGAAAATGTTATGAAAAGAGATTTTTCTTGACTTCCTAAATCTCTTCACAATGTTATTAACATAGATGGTAACAGACCTAAATTCTTTGCTATCCTGGGCTGAGAAACATTGTACAGGCAGTCCTTGACATACAGTCTTGACATACAACCTTTCGAGTTTACGACGCTGACTCCCATAAAAAACTTTAAATAATTCAGACGTGAGTATTTTGCCTTACCCTGGTAGCGTCGTACTTACAGACCATGCGGCGAACTAGCGGAAGAATACACAGTAAGGAGGTGTATGAATGATGGGAGATGGGGTCCCCAGTACAGTGCACAAGTACAGTAGATTTGTCCTTTTCCTATTTCTGTGGCTTAGTTGTGTTTTATGTTCTAGATTATGATTTTACAACCGTGTTAGGATAGGTAAGTGTCTTAGGCTAGGGTGTATTTCGACAAAATTCGGGTTAGGTCACTGTTGTAGGAAAAGAACTGTGTCATGACTGGGACACCACCTGTATTTAAATTGATAGATCATTCTCTCGCAAGGTTCAACACAAAGTGGTGAGCCACAACCCATTTTTGCTTGCAAAGACTGAGCCTTTGGTAGAGGGTCCTTTTATACCCACATCAGTTACCAGTTAACCTGCTAATTGAGGAACCTTACAGAAAGTTACCTGTAGTACCTGTTTAGTCTTTGCCTCTGTCCCAGCTTTTTGGAGTGTGTTGTAGGCTTCAATTTCTAAATGTGTCTATATTTACCAAGTATAATTTTGTTGGTGAAAACACTAAAAAGCTTTTCTTAGCACTTTTGCATGTTAAACAGAGGTTCAAGTGAATGTTATTTTTTATTGCATTATAAAGTGTCCCACCTAATTTGAATTGAGGTTTATGGACGATGAATAAAGAGAATTCTGCCATACCTACCATAGTAGTGGAGAGACAGGCTCCTGTTGAGTGGCTGGCTTCTCTTGAATGTCTGTTGGCAAGGCCCCATAACAGCAAAGCAGCTCCATTACTGCAGGTGAATGTAGTTAGAGTGGAGAGACTCGAAGACTCCATCCTCCAAGCTGCATTCACCATGGGGCAAGATTGATAGGACAACCATGAGGAGGTGAATGTTTGACTCTGGTGGGAAGATGCTTTTGGGTAGATGAGGCCAATCAGAATGGTTTATTTATTTGTGGGGTGTTCAGAGTCAGCAAATTAGATCATTAGGGGAAAGGGGGAAGCCAATTAAAATTATTCACCAGAATTCAACAGTGTAACATCTACCGACATTATTTTAAATGTAATATGAACCCAATATAAAATCAAGCATCACATACAGTTAAATGCCTGAGCTGATATAGCTATAAAGCTTCTGTAAAGCTTTAATTCAGTTTCACCCTTATTTGAACAAGACTCTCAGAAGCCCTGACAAATCATATAAAAATGTCATTACTCAAGGGGGTCAAATGCACCTCAACCCATGTTATGGTGATGCAGTATTCCCCCGTTTGTCCCCGAGACAAATGTAGCCATTTAACTGTTCACCCACTTACGAGAATGTTCAATCCTCCTCAGCTGTACAGAACCCAAGCAGCATCTCTGGCTGATGACTGAGATTATAATAATCATTTATTCACTTAGCCAAACCACTCAACCTGGGCCCAGGTTGCTGTCACCCAACGCCACAGGAAATACCTTCGACTTTAACCTGTGTCTGCAGTTCATCTACTATAACACCCCTTATGCTCATAAATTATTGTAGCTTATTGTTTAGCACTACAGGTGTAGAACACCTTGTTAAGTAAAATGTAATATAGTCCATGTGTAATTTTCATTTTACAGAAAATGTGGCAACATGGTTTTTTGATATGTAGCATTATAATAATTACTTCCTTACATGTAAATTTAGGATTCTTACTCATCTATGCTGTGTCTCTTTAGTTTCAGATTGCAGGCAGTTTGGTACTGTTATGTACACAGTAGGAACATTAATCAATAGATAAGTAGGTAAGTACGTAGGCTACAAAAACGCAAGTTTTACCGGCACCCAGGTTTTCTGTTCACAGGCTGCAGTTTGCGTTTACGGTTTAGGTTCTCTGAGCAAGCCGTGTTTCTACACCAGTGTTGGAGTCAATCACTATCCCAGTGCCATGAAAAAGAAGAAAGTCTTGCTCAAAAAAGGAGGCGTGGAAATCATATTTTGAGGCAACATGACATGTTAAGATGACAGAGCTATGAGGAACAACTTTACATCCAAAGCAAGCAGTTTCAGTGAGAGCCTACAGTCAATCTGAATCCAAGTTCTCAAAGCAGAGCAAAAGAATTCTAATGAAGCTTCAGACAAAGATGACACTGGTTAAAAGCAGTGAGAGAACTGTCAGTCACAGTCTGCCCAATAACGAAACAAATGAGATTTCAGTGACAGCCAGTCAGATCAGGTTTCAGAGAACAGCAGAGGTACACAGTGTGTGACTAATTCACTGAGGTTTCTAGCCCACCTGCATGAGACACAACAAATGGACACAGGATGCCTGGATCGTGTGTTAAGGAAAGTAGATGAATAATAAGACATACTTTAAAGGCCACAAACAGATTTGTCAGTGTGCATTTACATTTTGAAGATCAACCTGACAAAACTGAGGCTGTCCAAGGATGTTACACAGTTGTGAAATCCAAGCCTGAAATGAAGAATTTTTTTTTTTTTAAGCTGTATTAATTCAGTGCTACTTATAACATCCAAGTGAAAGATACGATAATGTGGCGAGGTGGAGGATGGGGTGGTTACTTATAATTAGAAAAGAATAGATCCTGCCAACTACATCATAATGTGGCGAGGTGCGGGGGATACATTTAACGATTACTTGAAAGAATAAACTAAGGCCATGTACACACGTACACAGGTATTTCTGAAGTTTATACAGTTTATAACACTGCTAATGATGGGAAACAGGCAAATATGCATAATCACAGAAAATATTTATTTAATATGAGAAGAGCCTAGTCCAGCACAGTTTGATGGTTCTCCTCCTCAAACGCATTCACTAAGCCAGACAATTAACTGGCGAGGTGAACCAGGTGTTTCTGAGCTGGGAAATTACCAAAACTTGCTGGACCACAGCCCTCCAGGACTGGAGTTCAACACCCCTGACCTAGATAGAGGTGCATAGAGCCAGTTTAGACAGTCAGGTTATAACACTGAGAAATGCTACCGTGAAGCAGGGACGTGCACAGGGCAGGGGTAACAGGGGTAAGGTTGCCCAGGCAACTGCCCGCCTGCCCTATTTGACTCAAGCTGCCCCTCTTAGAAAAAATAAAATATATATATGAAGAGCACTTTTCCGAAACGTGATAAACAGAAAATTAAAACAAACGAGCTTGCCACGCCATTCTGCTGTATACTGAACCTACTCCCCGCTCCAACAATGTTTCATGCCAAATTGCTGTATTTCCTTGTTTAAAATGGATAGTAAATTCTAGTTCTTTCCCAAACCGTGATGAGCACTATACTTGTTTTTGGCGCGAAATCTCCTCTCGACCAATCAGGGTTAAGCCAGCGCTCTGAACTATCCAGTATGGCAGCTTCCTGAAGAGAGCAGTTTTGCTCGCGTGTTTAACCTATCTTTTGAAAATGGGGGCTGGGCACGTTAATGCATTATTTACTTAACGCCGACAATTATTTTATCGCACATTGACGCAGGGTGTTTTTTAAATCGTTTTATTTTGAAAGTTTGTTGGTTTTTTTGGGCTCCTGAATGCGGAGCAGGCAGCTCCCCATGTTCTGTTCTCTGAGAACATATTTTTCTGGACAAACTAGATACAACGTGAATGCCCGGTAGTGGCAAGTAGCTGTTTTTATATTCTATTTGATTACATTACTGTTGAAATTTAGAAATATTTTAACTGCAGCTGAGTAACAAAGCTCCTTATTTGTTTTAAACGTTTACAAACCAAACATTCTTGCACTTTTGTTGATATAGCAGTTGTCAGGAGCTCACTATGACGACTGTAATTGGTCCTAATAAACTCTTTAATGTATTTCTGAAACAGTGTGGTCTCACATGCTCGTTCTCAAACACACGCACCACTAGCCTTGGCTTTTTCCCATAATGCGCTACTCCCCGTGACAGGATTATGGGTACTGGAGTTTTTAGTCATACCTATCATCACAACAGTATTTTGAAATTCAAAGTGTGTCATACACTAATTTTTTAATTAATTATTTAATTTTGCCATAACAATACAATTAATCGTGATTCATCACAGAAAACCACGCGATTAAAAATTTTGTGTGGTGGGGTCTGTGTTCCCACACCAAGCAAGAGGGGGAGTGGCGGGGTTAACAGACACAGCACACACGCTCAGAGAGCACAGTCGTTACAGACACAACACGTTTCACTGCAAATAGTTGAAAGTTTACGAATATTATACACACAATCAATCCTTTTTTGTCAAAATGGTACTTTTGAACGGTACTTTGAATGGTACTTTGAATGGTACTTTGAAGATTGAACTAACTGGCCATTTCTTTGTATGTTTTTTTTATTGTTATTTGTTTAAATTGAACATAAATGAATATATTTTGAATTATTTTTCATTTTATGTAGCTGTTTATTACTGCACGTTCTCTTGCCTCAAAAAGAAAGACAAAAAATAGGTTTGTAGCGTTTTGAAAAAGAGCTCTTCATATATTGCCGCGAGCTTTCGCAGCGCAAAGACGAAAAAAAGATGCGGAAATCATCTGCATCTGGAAAATGCTTTTTAATTTGCTGCGCTAGATGGAGCTCAGTCACACGCAGCAGCAACTCAGCAGCTTCACAGCCTAGCGCAGGTCCCTGAATGGCCCATTCCCCTGCACTGCGAACATTCTTAAAAAACGCCACCCAAAACGCTTCATGTAAGGTACAGAGAAATGCATATGGCAGTAACGTTAATGTTACAGACTCATTCTGAGACAAGTTACTTCGCCAGTCTGTTTCCCTTTTAGCTGCGTTGCACCAAGGTTCCGAAATCAGTGTGGTCAAGAGTGGCTTTCTGACCTCCTCTTGCTGGCCACAGAAAGGGACATGGAAATTGACAAGGAAGAG
Organism: Alestes dentex; assembly: GCA_037576975.1. Classification (NCBI taxonomy): domain Eukaryota; kingdom Metazoa; phylum Chordata; class Actinopteri; order Characiformes; family Alestidae; genus Alestes; species Alestes dentex. The sequence continues at coordinate 4,780 of JBBIGA010005362.1, read as the reverse complement.
GTCCTCATGATTATTATTGAAATGGCCCCCAATAGGAGGATTTTCCTTTAAAGCTTCAAGTAAATTTTGAGCAAGGTATATTAATAAAAACATAATTAATAAAGTCATGGTATGTTTTTCAGTTCCCCATACAGTTTGTGGGGTTTTTTTTCGGGGGAGGGAGTGCCCTTTTTTAGGTCAGAGCAATGGCCTTTTAAAATTCCTGTGCACGTCCCTGCTTATGATGAGCCGGCGCAGTAATGGAATGCATTTTCCGTTCAGTGGCTGGCGGTTGAGTGTTCTAAAGGTAATCTTTTTTCTTTCTCTCTCTCTCTCTCGTAACCAGCCTTGTTAGCCACGCATCCTTCCTGAGTTTCTTGCCCTCCCTGGTCGCGCTGTTTTGCTGTTTTTCTGTTTTTCTGTTTTGTATTACTATTTTGTTTCACAGTTTTATTGTACGTTTTGCTTGGCTGTGCTTTTGGCGTTGCCGGTAGTGGCTTGCTCGTGCTTTGCTCTCTCCGATCTCCAGGCTCAGTCATGTGGCGAGATTAATTAGCGTTAAAATTTTTAACATGTTATTTTTTCTGTGATTATTTGTTTGAAATTAACGTTTTAATTTGATACCCCTAGTATAAACATGCCAAAACTTCTAACAAGGTTGAAAGCAATAGTACTTTGTAAACGTCAAGCATTGTAGATGAAATCCTAAAGTAAACATGGCGCATACTGTGACGTGTTATGAGTGGTACACAGTATGATGCGAAATGGTCCGTTTTTCAAAATCTTGTGGCTCCTGTCCCTGAGGCCCTGGTTCCCGCCTTGGCCCCTGCTCCTGAGGCCCTGGTTCCCTCCATGGCCCCTGTTCCTGCAGCCGTGGCTCCCGCCCTGGCCTTTGCTCCTGAAACAGCGGCCCCTGTTCCAGCATGGGGGTCGTTTTTTCCGCCGCCTCCCCTGCCGCCGCCTTGGAGGGGGCCTGGACCGCCTGGCGCTCTGGTGGCGTGTCTTTGGGGGGGATGCCAGCGGAGCCCCATCAGAGACCCGAGATTTTCCCCCAGTTATTTTTTGGGGGGCACTAAGGGGCTCCGCCTTGGAGGGGCTCCCCGAGGGGTGCTTGGCCCAAGGAGGCCCTTGCCCTGGAGTTATCGGAGGGAGCGGACGTGTGGGACCTACATGGGCCACCCTGGCTGCAATAGCAGCCATCACGGAAAGACCTCAAGGGATGGATGGCCGTGTGGGGCCCACAGGGTCCGCGATTTCCCACCTCCACCCCTCCTCCACCGTTGTGGACTTGGCGCCATTGGGTGGGGGGTTCTGTAACACCCATGGTCAGTGGCCACTAGAGGCCACCATTGTTTAAGTTTATTTAAGGACTTTTAAGTTTGTGTGATTAATGACAGCAGCTGTCTTGTGTTTGCCTTTTGTATTTATGTGTCCCTTGTGCCCTGTGTTAGTTGTCTGTTCACCATCACACTACCTTCGGTTTGTGCTCGTTTAGGTTTATCCTTGTCTTTAAGTCTAGGCCATCATGCCTCCTTTTGTTCTGAATTTAAATAAAGAAAGAAATCCGTGCGCCTCCTTCCTAGACGGGCACAGCCCGTATGTGACACCTTGATCCAAATTTACTTGAAGCTTTGAAGGAAAATCCTCCTATTGGGGGATTTCAATAATAATCTTGATGATCTCTTCCTTGTCAATTTCCATGTCCCTTTCTATGGTCAGGAAGCCGCTCTTGACCACACTGATTTTGGAACCTTGGTGCGACGTAACTAAAAGGGAAACAGACTGGCTGAGCTTGAATAGCTTGATGGCGAAGTAACTTGTCTCAGAATGAGTCTGTAACATTAACGTTACTGCCATATGCATTTCTCTGTACCTTACATGAAGCGTTTTGGGTGGCGTTTTTTAAGAATGTTCGCAGTGCAGGGGAATGGGCCATTCAGGGACCTGCGCTAGGCTGTGAAGCTGCTGAGTTGCTGCTGCGTGTGACTGAGCTCCATCTAGCGCAGCAAATTAAAAAGCATTTTCCAGACGAAGATGATTTCCGCATATTTTTTCGTCTTTGCAATATATGAAGAGCTCTTTTTCAAAACACTACAAACCTATTTTTTGTCTTTCTTTTTGAGGCAAGAGAACGTGCAGTAATAAACAGCTACATAAAATAAAGAATAATTCGAAATCTAAACAAATAACTTAATAAAAATAACATACAAAGAAATGGTCAGTTAGTTCAATCTTAAATTCAGAAACATTCAAAGTACCATTTTGACAAAAAAGATCCAATCTTTGATTGTGTGTATAATATTCATAAACTTTCAACTATTTGCAGTGAAACGTGTTTCGACTGTGTCTGTAACGACTGTTCTCTCTGAGCGTGTGTGCTGTGTCTGTAAACCCCGCCACTCCCCCTCTTGCTTGGTGTGGGGACACAGACCCCACCACACATCATGTTGCTGTTCTGAAAATGGTTTTCTGTGATGAATCGCGATTAATTGCATTGTTATAGCAAAATTAAATAACTAATTCAAAAGTAGTGTATAGCGCACTTTTATTTTCAAAGTTCCTTCCAATTACAGTCGTCATAGTGAGTTCCTGACAACTGCTATATCAACAAAAGTGCAAGAACATTTGGTTTGTAAACGTTTAAAACAAATAAGGAGCTTTGTTACTCAGCTGCAGTTCAAATTTCTCAAAATTTAACTTAAACAGTAATGTAATCAAATCAAATATATAAAAAAGCTACTTGCCACTACCGGGCATTCAGGTTTTATCTAGTTTGTCTAGAAAAATACGTTCTCAGAGATCAGAATATGGGGAGCTACCTGCTCCGCATTCAGGAGCCGAAAAAACCCAACAAACTTTCTAAATAAAACGATAAAAAAAAAAAAAAACATCCCTGCATAAAATAATTGTTGGCATTAAGTAAATAACGTGCCCAGCCCCCATATTCAAAAGATAGCTTAAACAAGCGAGCAGAACTGCTCTCTTCAGGAAGCTGCCATACTGGATAGTTCAGAGCACTGGCTTAACCCTGATTGTTCGAGAGGAGCTGTCGCGCCAAAAACAAGTATAGCGCTTATCGCGGTTTGGGAAAGAACTAGAATTTACAATCCATTTTAAATACAGCGATTTGGCATGAAACGTTGATGGAGCAGCGAGTAGGTTCAGTATACAGCAGAATGGCGTGGCAAGCTCGTTTTGTTTTAATTTGGTGTTTATTGCATTTTGGAAAAGTGCTCTTCATATATATATTTTATTTTAAGGGACAGCTTGAGTCGAATAGGGCTGGTGGGCAGTTGCCTGGGCAACCTTACCCCTGTTAACCCTGCCCTGTGCACGTCCCTGATCATTAGCCCCATGACAAACACCATTATACTCCCATAGCACGAAGCACAGCAGTCATAATAATAGCATTCAGAATTTAGCATACCTGAATGGCAGGGGACATCCCTTAGTTACCACCAACCACTTATTCAGCAGCCGCCTGGCTTTTCCTAAAACGGCATGTGAGTGGAATGGCACTGAATAGGTGTGTTCACCCACTATGCAAATTAACAGGTTACTACAGGCACCATGGTATGAAACATTTAAACAATAGTTACCAAAAATCCATATTGTAGATGAACCCAACCTTGTTTATACTTACCGGCCATAATTTATCCTGTAGAGAGAATCCCAAGAAAACTCATGTACTATACCTTTTTCAAGTTCTGTGTAGGATCAAAGATTCTGATCCATGCAAAGAAATGATCACAATATTCAAAATTCTTTATCTGCCACATGCCATTTCAGCACTCCACACAGACTGAAGGAGTAAGGTTCAATTTGTGTGTTTCTTAATTCTTGCAAAAATTTACTTGAATTTGTAAAGGTGTTTTCTTTGATAAGCCATCCTGTGTATCCTGTGTGTTAAGTCTTCTCATGTAATTAGCAAATATTAATTTTGTGTGTCTAACCAGATAAGAGAAAATCATAACTCTTTTCCAAGTTTCCTTTTTCCTTTATGATAAAATAGTCATGTTTGATCTTAAAATGAACAGTGATTTATAATACCCCTGATTATGATATTAACTTCACTTCAAAACCTGACCTCAACGTACTAGATGCATGTTTGACTTTTAAGGAAAGCCATGCCTTAAGGAAGTCATAAATCACCCGCCATGTGGCCACTGAGAGAACAAAGAGGACAAGAGATTTCTTTGATTTTAACTTACAAACTTAAGTTAAAGCTTTGGGGAAATCATAACTGTTGATGACTAAAGGAAAAATTGTAATAATCATGGTTTGCGCATTTTGAAGTTTGTTTTTATGAATAATTAGACTGTGTATACAAATTAGGACATAGTTTGATGAATTTAATTAATAAGCTTGCTATGTTTGGTATTTTTGTAATCCTCTGAACATCACCATCACAATGCTGCAAGTCTCAATACCAGATTATGAACTGTGCGGAAATTATGAACTTTATTCCGCTGAAGGTCTCATGCCTGGAGAGCAGTCATAAAACTGACCCCCCGAAAAGTTTTGGGCCCTGCACCCCAGTGCTACATCTGATTTGCTACTCACGAAAGGTGGGGGTCACCCCCCCTTTCCTCTGGAGCATATAAGCAGCCATGTTGCAAACAGAAAATTGAGCAGAAAGAGAGTCAGACTGGAGACGCTCCAAGAACATCTGAGCTGAGCTCCAGGACCAAGACCACCGCCTGAAACTTTTCATCTTCATGCTTCATCTCCTCTGAACTTCCAAAGCTTCAAGGCCCAAGAACTCTGAAACTTCAAGAAGTTCAATCTGCATCCAATCCTG
>JBBIGA010005335.1:0-15610 GCA_037576975.1 Alestes dentex | reverse complement strand
AGGCCTTCTCGTCCAACATCAGTGCCTGACCTCATAAATGCTCTACAGAATGAATGGACACAAATTCCCACAGAAACACTCCAAAATCTTGTGGAAAGCCTTCCGGGAGGAGTGGAAGCTGTCATAGTTGCGAAGTGTGGGCCAAACTCTATATTAAAGTCTATATTTCCCCAATGCGATTTACGATTGGCATTGCAGTTTAGTCCAGGGCTAGCTTTAATCCATTAAACTGATCCACAGTGTACCACACTGCAAAAATGTTCAATGATGAAAACTTGGGCAGCCGTGTGCAGAACCTCTCCTTTTGTAACTCTGGAGAAACCCTGGTGTGAAAACCTCCCATCCTATGGTGTTTGGAGCGTCCCTTGGATCACGTGACCAGTCCGGACTTGCCTGTGCAGAGCCATAGCGGAGCAGAAGAGTTTCTTCAGCCTGCGGGGGAGATGTTTCTCTGAGGCTCTCCTGCTGTCCGTGCGTAATGAAGACCCGTTTCTTTGGAAAGATTGACTAGCTGCTCATCTTCAGCTTTCACAGGTACGTGTGGTGTTCCTTTATTTACTAGTGTTGCATAACTTGGTATAAGTATTGTTATTATTATCATTATCATTATTATTATTTATTTCTAACTCCTATTCAGAAGACACTGATAGATGTTCCTTCAGACACCAAAGCCAAATTTCACACGACAAACTGCTGTACTCATTCACCATTAGTTTAAGTATTCATATATATATTTTTTTGTGTGTTACAATTGCAAAAAAAAAAACAAACAAAAAACCCCCCCCACCGGACTCAATGTAAATCTCTAATTTGCTAAAACCAGCCTGCGGTGGCTGTGGTCGTTTCAGTTGTGGATGAACTCTTAAATAAACTTCTACTTTGGCAAAATAAGGAAGCGCATGCTATTGTGTCTGTTGTTTAGTTGCAGAGTGTTATCCTTTCCAGAGAGTGAAATTAATTCCTAGTATTTGAGATAAACACAAGATGATTTAATATTTAATGAAGGTAGCTCAGCTGGCTACAGGATTAGATTGTTTGTATTGCTACCGTAAATGTATATATTATATTATTGTACCATACTGCATGTCCTGATGGAAAGGGTCTGTTTTTGCAGTATCTTCAGGTTTCAGTGGGGGGTTTTGTATTTATTTTTACCCCAGGCTGTGTCCATATGAAGCGGCTCTGAAAAGTAGCTCTCTTGCACTTGAGTGATTCTCTCGCACTAATGAGAGCGGACAGGATAATAAAAGCACTTTTCTGACCTGAAATGTATCGCGTCGCTCTTAGCACTCGTGTAAGAGTGTAAAGAATAAAGAGTAAATGGAAGGAGGCGATGGAACACAATGAAAGACACAGGGGGACTTACAGGGCTTCGGGGTCGCGAGTTAATCTCTTAGGGTTTTGCGGTCAAATCATTGTCAGCTCTGCCACTGATGTTGGATGAGAAGGCCTGGCTCACAGTCTCCGTTCCAGTCCCAAATGTTTTGGATGGGGTTGAGGTCAGGGCTCTGCGGGCCAGTCAAGTTCTTCCACACCGAGCTCGTCCAACCATGTCTTTATGGACCTTGCTTTGCGCAATGGGACATGGTCATGCTGGAGTAGAAAAGGTTCTTCCCCTAACACTGGGTCCACAAAGTTGAAAGCATGGCGTTGTTCAGAATGTATTGATATGCTGAAGCATAAGATTACCCTAGCATAAGATTACTCTTGCCCAAACCCTGAGAAATAGGTGTGCCCCAATACCTTTGTCCATATAATGTATGTGGATGCTCAGTGAACATATAATGTATGTGGATGCACAGTGAACATATAATGTATGTGGATGCACTGTGCTTGAATAGAAAAGGTTCTTCCCCAAACTGCATCCAAGTTGGAAGCATGGTACTTTCCAAAATGTCTTGGTTTGCAGAGGCGTTAATATTGTCGTTTACTGGAAGTACAGGGCCACCGGAATTCAGTCATTAAGAAGTGCGTCCCAATACTTTTTTCCATGTAGTGTGTGTGTAGTACTTTCTTAATTACATTTTAAAAAAATATAGCACGGCGGGGGCCAAAACCCAGAGGTGTGTCCCAGTGCTTTTGTCTATATAGTTTGTGTGCACTTTGGGGAAGGTTTTACACTAGTTAAAACATTGCTATGAGGATTTGGGATGCGATTGCATTCGGCCACTAGAGCATTCGTGAATTTGGATGATTTGTTCTGGACCACGAAACCCATTCCTTTATCGCTTCAAAGAATGCAGCTCCAAGCTTTATACCCCTCATGTTATGTGGCAGCTGTTAACTCTGGTGAGTCAATCGTATGACTTGGTGACTTAAATTCGTTTATTAAATGAAGTTCATTTCATTTCAGCCACTCCATTCATCACTTCCATTCTTCAGAAAGGAGATGCTCTTGCATTGCTTGTAATTAGGTCTACCCAGTGTTTCTCCTACTGAGCTCATTTGCCACACTAATTTATTCATTTGTGGGGCAAAACAGCTCAGCATGACAAACAGTGTGATCAATTCAGACATGCTCCAATTGCAGCTTCCTCCAGTGGAGCTCCAGCTCCATCATAGCACCTGTCATTCACTCGTCTCAGGCCAATGGGTAAATTGGGCCGCCTGTTTTCCCTGGCTTTCCTTGTTGTTGCACTCCTCCTCTCCGCGGAGACCAGATGAATATTTCAGCAGCTGTCTCGTTAAGCTAGGGGTGAAGGCGCGGACTACAGGAAGCTCCTCTGGCTTGAATGGGGGTTGTTTTCTCCTGCAACATTGAAAGTGGGCTGGTGCACGTAGATGCCATATGATGCTGATAGGAACCCTCGTTGTAACCGAGCTGGTTAAAAGCGTAATCCACTGTTGCCTTGTTTACAGGAAGGAACACATTAATCATAAAAGGAAGTGAATATGTTGTCTTGTTCCCCTTTTTGAAGATTGCGATTCAAACAGTGTAGACACTTTAGAATTTTTTTTACTGAACTAGACAGACAAAAGAATGAGTAATCAAGACATAGAGAGAATTATTTAATATTTTATGTATGTAGGTAGATATGTCCAGAAAAAAAACCCAAAGCCTCACAGTTTTAAAGTTATATAAACGTTAAAATCCAGAATTCACCTTATTTCACAAAATCAGATCTCAGGGCAGACAAAATACTTTAGTAAGAATTTTATAAATATTTAAATATTAAAAACAACAATAGTAGCATGCATTATTCCTCATTTAAATGCTTGATTACACATCACGTTGCCTTAATTACAGCATCGGGTTCTTTCAGGTACGGATTAGATCAGTCCCTGTCCATTCTAGATCACTCTAACACAGAGACCTCATTTCTGGAGTTCTTATGTCCTTGTTTTGGAATTTCACTTGCTGTTTCACAGTGAGGGTCGGGATTGGGGTCTGGTGATTTTACTGGTCAGTCAAATTGTCCCAGTGGAATATTGACTAGAGCATCACATGCCTTTTTCCCCACTGTGCATCCTGCTGCCATCTTTCCTCCCAAATAAATGACACACATGGACCCAGACATCCATATGCTGTAAAAGAAAAAGTGATTCATTAGATCAGGCCACCTTCTTCCATTGTTCCCAGGACCAGTTCTTATGTTCACATGCCCATAGTTTAGGCACTTTTGGGGGTGGACAGGGGTCAGCATGGGTACTGTAACTGGTCTGTGTCTACACAGCGCCTTACAGAGCAAGTAGTGATGCGTTCTGACATATTTTCGTCATAGTCAGCATTAACATTTTCAGCAGTTTTTGCTAAAGTAGCTTTTCTGTGGGATCGGACAGTTGTCCTTCCTTGGACCACTTTTAGTAACCACTGCATACCAGCTGCACCTCACAAGACCTCCTGTTTGTAGAAGTTCGGCTCCAGACGTTTAGCGATCATAATTAGTCAAAGTCATTGGATGTTGGGTGCCTTTGTAATGAGGTAATTAGTGTTATTCGCTTCACCTGGTGGTTGTTTTAAGGTTGTCACATATTGGTTTATATTTAAACTGGTAGAAAGGTTAGGGAAAAAGATATATCAACCCAATAGAGAGTAAAATATATAGAGCAATATTATTACCTCAGTGAGTAATGTGACTCTGTTAACAGCTCAGTAATGCATGACCTCACTTTGTTTTCTCTATACTATATAGCCTAGCTTTTATTAAAAATCCTGTCATCTCTCCCTTCTTCTGTTGTTTGCTGTAGGGACCATGCATGAGTGGACGACTGTGACTCAGACTTCTGTGACAGTGATGAGTGGAAACGATACTCAGACCTGCACTGCCCCATACAGTGAGGATCGCATTCCTCTGGTTGTGCTCTACAGCGTGGTGCTGTTTGTGGGCCTGCCTGCCAACCTGGCCACCATCTACCTCACCTACCTCCAGGTGCGGCGTAAGAACGTGCTGGGCATCTACTTGCTGAGCCTGTCTGTCTGTGACTTCACATACCTGCTGACTCTACCTATGTGGGCCATCTATGTCAACGGGGGCCACCGCTGGCCTTGGGGCTCGCTGGCATGTCAGGTGACGGGCTACGTCTTCTTCACCAACATGTACATCAGCATCTTCTTGCTGTGCTGTGTCTCCATCGACCGATACGTTGCAGTGGTCTATGCTGTGGAGTCGAGGGGGCTCCGTCGCCAGAGACTGGCCTCTCTGGTAACTTTCACCATCTGTGTGTTGGTGGGCCTGAGCCATGCTCCTGTGTTTAACATGCCTGAGGGCGATGCTGCAAGTGGAGAGAATCGCTGCTTCGAGCCAAGCCAAAGTACAGCAATCATCACAGCCTTCAACTATGCCCGCTTCTGCCTGGGCTTTTTTGTCCCGCTTGCTGTCCTGATCTTCACTAACCGGGCCATCCTCACCAACGTGCAGGCCAGCACTGGTTTGCGGCCGAGCCAGAAAGATAAAGTGCGCCTCCTGGCTGTAGCCATTGTGTTGCTCTTCCTGGTCTGCTTTGGCCCGTACCACATCATTTTGCTAATGCGTGCTGTTACCTACCACTTCCCCCAGTTACAGAAGTACTGCTATTTTGAGCACCGTGTCTACACGCCCTACACCATCTCGCTGGGTCTGTCTACTGTCAACAGCGCCATCAACCCCATCTTGTATGTTCTGTCCAGCGATAACATCCGTAAGGAGATCCAGAGCTGCCTGTCTGGGCTTCAGAGCCGTACCATGCTCCGGCAGCGTTCAATGGATAACAGCCAGCACAAGATGAACATTTCCAAGAATTCCTCAGACCTGCTTCCTACACAAGACCAGGACAAAACAAGAACTCCTACACCATGCTAGTTTTGCAAGCATTTAAGCCAGTAGCTTTTGTCAGTATGTAGAACTTCAAGAAGCCGACTAAAATGGAAAAATACCAAAGTGTCCATTACGGTTTTGCTTCAGAAAAAGTCAAAAGATGAATTGGTAATATTGCTGCAATTTCCGAACAATAAAAAGGCCATCATTCCTTATTTTCCTTCCGAGAGACTCCATAGCAAGGCGAAAGGGGAAAGGAACTTTTTTGTGTGTATTGTGAACATTTTTTTCTGGTGCACCTGAATTTCATTGTGTGCCACAAATAAAAGAATCTTGAATCAGTATTAAAGAACAGTAACCAGCTGCTTGTTTCATTGAAAAGAGCCTGAGACCCAAATACTATGACTGTCTAAGAACGGACTCCATTGTAACAAGACCATGTTTTGTACAGCGACGTTGCATTACACCTCTGTTGGTACATGGCTTTTTCACTATATTAAAAATGAAGCATGAAATGTATTGTAAAAATGTGTTCAAGTTTGATGATACACACAGACAAGCCACTTTATTGCCTTGTATCCACACTCATTGTCCGTTTTCTCAGCTCAGCTTACCATAGAGGTGTGCTTATGGTTTACAGTATGGACTGTAGTCAGTCTGTTTCTCTGTATCATTTGCTAGCAGGAACACCATCTCAGCACCCCAGTGACACAGTAGTGGCATGTTAGCATGTATGTGTGAAACACAGCAGTGCGGCTGGAGTTTTTTAAACACTGCCCATATACATTCAACGTTATTCAACACATCTAACCTGTTGGGTCCAGTGCTGCCCAGGTTATGTTAGTAATCCTTCATTAGTGGTCAGATTTTTTGCCACAGGATGTTGGTGGCTGGATAATTATTGTCAGTCCAGCACTGACGATGAGGTGCTTAAAAACCTCAGCATTGCTGCTGTGCGTGCAGAACAAACACACATTAACAGCCACTACCGTGACAGTGTTGCTGCTGTGCTAAGAATGATCCACCACCCAAATCATATCTGTTCACTGGTGGTCTTGTGGGGGTCCACATCACTGATGAAGTTAAATGGGGCTAACCAGTTATGCAGAGATTAAGACAGACTACAGTCTATAAACTATATGTGGACCTACTGAATATGGTAAACAAAGCTGATAAAATGGACAATAAGTGTAGATTTAAGGTAGGTGTACCTTATGAAGTGGCTCCTCAGTGTATATTTGTTGTCATATTACCCATCTCCACATCGCCACACTGACTGTTTTCTAGAATACGTAAAGTTACAAGCACAAATAGTAGTTCATCATGATGCATACGTTTGTTAGACTGTAACTGTAATTTATAGTACATTAGCACATATGGTACGTTACATTTTGTGTGTGTTCAATGCTGATTAGCAAAAGTAGTTAATGTTGAACTGCATGGCCTCAATGTCAGTAGTGGTGTCTGTTAGTAGTGATGTTCTTTTTCTATGTTCTTGAAAAATGCCTGAATATTCTCAAAGTTTTCTTAAAGAACTTGTGTGTTAAGCATGTAGCCTACTTTAAACACCACATAAATGTTAACAGGTGACTTTTATTCATTTGTAATATTGTTTTGTATATCATTTTGTATCTAATTTTGTGGTTTTATACATAAACATAATTATTGATAAAACTGAAGTCTTTCATTCCTGTAAAAGACATGGCTTTATAAGGCCCATATCATAGGAGAAAAAAACATTTTATCACTTTTTGAAATAACAGTTTGTAGTAGTTTGATGTAGTGTACAAGTCTTTTACATGTGTCAACCTATTTAGCCTACTGTGGTTTAGCCCAGTCCATTCATGCTGAAGTTCTAAGACTGCTTTTTGAATGAGGCACAATGCACTTTTGGCTTTGTAGGTAAGCATGAAGAATTTTAAGTCTAATGTGAGAAGCCACAGGAAGCCAGTGAAGAGTCATGTACAGTAATGGAGTGGTGTATTCAAACTTCAGTGTATTGAAGACTGGGTGCTCTGAATCATCTGTAGAGGTCTTGTGGTCTTCAGAGGAAGGTCAGAAAGGAGTGAGTAACAATAGTCCAGTCTTGAGATGACAAGTGACCGATTTAGTGATGAGACTGGAGATCCTAAATAAAACAATGCAAATCAATTAAAATAATTGAGAGATTATTCATGTGAGCTCTTCATCTAAGAGAACACCTAGATTTCGTGCCTATGACATGGGAGTGCTGGACCAGGTCAGGTCTCGGAGATGCATGCACTGGGATGTGCGGGAGCTCTGTTTTGCTAGGATTTAGCTTCAGATGATCCGCTGTCATCCAGGAGGAAATGTCATCCAAACATGCAGAGATCCAGGCTGAGAGTCACCAGGAGGAAAGGTAGAGGATGAGCTGAGTGTTGTCAGCATAAGAATGGTAGGAGAAACCATCTGAAGATATAATGTATAAGATAGAGAGAAGTGGGCCAAGCACAGAGCCTTGGGGAACACCAGTGGTAGATTTTTGTGGGGCAGACATAGATACTTTCCATCATACATGGAAAGTATCTATGACCCTCAAAGTAGGACACAATCCATTGCCTAGCAGATCTAATGAAGCCAGGAGGGTCGGAGGGCTGACGGTATCAAAAACTGCAGAAGAATTAGAGCCAAAATGAGTTTAGCTCTTTTGGCTCCATGAAGCTCAAACAGACGAACCCAGCAAGGAAGACACTTAAAAGATAGCAAGGAGCTTCAAACAAGCTAAACTTATCAGTTGAAGACAGCTCAAGTACTCAACCACAAGCTGCCTGAAGCATTTGATCAAAGCAATCTGACACTTTTTTGTGGCTTTTCTTTGAAATTCAAGAGATCACAAACAAATGGGTATTAAAATACACAAAACCTGTCTACTGTCAGTTGTAAGAGTAATGTGACTTGTCATGCATGCATAATTAGATTTTTTATCCTCGTTCTGACATGTTCTTTGGTGATATGACTGAAGATCCTAAATAAAACAATGCAAATCAATGAAAAAACAAAACAATGGGCTGCTTTATCTTAAATGATGTGCAGCACAGCTGATTATTTTTACATAAGTGCACCCTGCTAGTAGATAAAAATCTTTTTTTTCCCCAAATGCCACCAGTCTGTTCTTTCACAAGGCAAAATCCTATCCTCTTTATTTACAAATAATGCAAATAAAGTCGTTCCTTCCGGCTGCTGTCTAAAATGAGTCTACAGTGAACATCTCACAGTTGCCACTGTACTGATAAGTGCAGTGTTTTTTTTTCAAGTGCAATATCTCTGATCTCTGGTGCGATATTACTGTGTATCATTCAAGTCTGTTATCAGTCTGCTGCTACCAAGGATCTGAAGAGATCCACGCTTTACATCCACACACACATCCACACACAAACACTTTAGCGTATATATTACACAAAAATTACAAAAAGTATGTGTGTGTATATACATATATATATTTTTTTCTTGCTTATCTCCTTTTGAGTCCTACAAATGGTTCAAAACTCTATTATAATATATACACTTTTACGCCGTGCTATCGTATGTGACTGCAATCTTATTCTATATATCCTATGCCATTCTACATTATATAATAGTTTGTATAATAATACCTGTTGTTTCACTATTCCTTAATCTGATATCACTACATCTGGTGTATAACATCCTGTTATATCTTACACTTCTGCAGAACTCTTTGGTCAGGAGGGTGTTTTCACACTTCGTGCATTCAAACGTCCGTTTGTAAACTGAAACTTTCACGCTTTTACCGCAAACCATAGGGGGTCGTGAAAACAGTCAGTGGATTTTCTCACAGACCGCAAACAACATGCAAACAACTTATTTCTAATGATACAATCATTTCTGACAAAAGACATATTTTGTCTGTGAGAAAGAAAAATCCCCCTGTATTAAAAGACTATAGGGAAGTGGAGAGAGAACTAAGACTAAGTCAGTCCCATGTGAATGGCTGCTGACACATTCTGCCTGAAATCTGTCAGGCAGAACTTTACAGACTGGCCTGACGCACAGTCATCTGCTGTGTCTGCCCCGCTCGTCTACTGTAAACCTCCTGAATCATTAATCGCTTGCTCTTGTTTTGGCGAATCATTAAGCGAGATGCACCTGACTGTGGCCAATGGGAGAGTTTCCCCGTATTTGCCCACCCCTGTCGCGGAGGTGGAGGCAGGCTGACGGGGGCAAATGTCTGGATGTTCTAATGGCATGTACTACTGTCTGACGCCTGACAGTTGACCAGGGCCTTCGCTCAGCTGGTGGCCGTTAGCACATTATACGCCTGACTTCACTCACCCTGTCTCCAGGCAGGACAGGGATGAGAGAGAGGTGCGGAGAAGGAATTAGGGGGCTACAGATGCCTGTACATTCCTCTTGCAAATGACACCTTGCAAAAGAATGCAAACATCATTCTCAAAAAGTTTTAAAAGAGGGATTTGACACAACCCACACAGTTATCTACAATTAGAATAAGCTTATATCTGTTTATTGGCTGGGTAAGGTTATAATTGTTAGGCATTGTGTCTGTTTTGCTTCATCAAGTTGTTAATGGGGCTGGAACACCAGTCATTGTGTCTGTTTTGCTTCATCAAGTTGTTAATGGGGCTAGAACACCAGTCCATTACTAGTAGTGTTACTAGGCATATAAAATTACAATTTATTAAACTATACAATTCATATAACTTTTAAAAAAACGTCCATGTTAAGAATGTGCAGATAAATTATGTAAAATATTCTTATCTTGAACACTCCATATGAAAACAGGGGTTATTTATATTGACTAAACAAATGAGAAACACCTGGACTGGGGAGGACACAGGAACCAGACTCAGGTGGAAGTGTTAATGAGGAGGTGGAGAAACTAAGTAGGAGACGGGGCTTGGTTTGAGACAAACATCAAAACAAAGACACATAGCGGATGTAAACAATGACAGACAGAAAAACAGGGAAAAGCCAGGAGACCATACAAAAGCTAAGAAATACACAAAAAGACGGAGCAAACATTACAAGAAACCAAGAAATAGGAAAAAATATATAAGTTTTAAAGGCACATAAACATCCAGTTTTATTCTTAATGGTGGATAAGAAAATGTAATTTATGCATGTAAAGTAATTTATGAGTGTCTCTGGCACGTAAAATGCATAGCTTCCACACTTAAAAATGAAATGCACGCACACACATGAGGCATTTAAGCGCTATCAATCTCCCTCTTACCAGAAGTATCTGATCTATCTTTGGCCTAAACCTGAGAGACTTGAACAGTAGAAACACTTACAGTATACATATGCAGTACCGCTTAATCTGCATGTTTTAAAATGTGTCAAGCTGTATATTCAAGTATATTCAAAGGTGTCTATAAGCTGTGAGAATTCAGTCACACACACACACACACACACACACACACACACACACACACACACACTATATATATATATATATATATATATATATATATATAATAAGCCACACTGAATGATAACACCTACCCAATAATCCAATATAAGTAACCCCTGTCATAAGCCACAATATCCAAAATTAAAACATCAGCATGCACCATTCTACTGCACTGCTATAGTGGTAAACAGTGAAGCTAAGTGAGATTTGAACCCATGCTGCATTCCTATCAGTTGACTGGTAGCTGTAGGCTGCAACAGCAGTCACACTTTGAGATCATCGTCCTAAATTTCCGGCACTATCAGAACTTAGGCTGTCTTTGGCTTCAAGATCATGACACTGTCCATCTTTGAATCTCTTTCTCACTGTAACATAGGACCACTGTTTTGGAGCCAGACCAAAGATATTGCCACATTTTTCACAATGGTCGTCTTTCTGTCATGAAAAACAGTTCCAAAAAAAAAAAAAAGAAAACAAAGAATCAGAGACCACTCCTCCTACGGAATTTCTCCACACACTGTCATCTTTTTTGGACTCTCTCCAGCTGTGTTCACTCATTTTTGCGTGGATTGGGATGCTGTTTTGGGTAATTGTCCTGCTGGAGGGTCCAATCACCACCTGACTTCAGATTTTATTTACAAGGCAGATTGTTATGTACAATTTTCTGGTATGGCATGACGTCCATGATCTCATCGCAGGTTCTCCACCACAGGTAACAGCGGAGATTATTTTCTGTGTAACCATCCTGTTTACACTAAACTTGTGAAGACGATTTTTGTCTCAGTCCATTGAACCTGGTCTCAGTTCTAAAAGTGTCTGGTTAAACAAAAGAAAATACTTTTTCTAGCACAGTATAAGGGCTTTATCTAGTGTGCTGCCTTTTTGAAGGAAAAGTCAACACTTTTTTGTCTAATTTCATTTTTGTATTATCTAATCCCAACCCTGCTCCTGAAGATCAACCTAGCAGATTTCAGCTCCAGTGTTTTATTCTGACTTTGGAAATGTTGTTACAGGATAGGAGTTTACATTAAACATACTGAATGGTGTGTGTACACATATGTGTACAGATCTTTTGTAATCTAGAAAATTGTGATTTACTTATTTATTAACATTTATTTTACCAGGAAGTCCCATTGAGATGAGAAATCTCTTTCACAAAGTGATGACTTTCAAGGGGGTGAATATCTTTGCAAGCCACTATATTTTAACCTACAGGTGTCTTTTTAGAACAGTAAATGTTACTAATAATGGTTAAATATAAAGCTAAATATTTGCCCTATATGTCTTACGTGTCTTTGGGGACTATTTGGCCTTACAACACCCAGTATGACCTTTCTGCTTCGCATGTGTTTTTAAAAGCATGTTTTTCCGTTTTCACAGGAAAGCCTGCTGAATGCTGCTCAGTTTCAGTTAGCATTTATTAGGCATGGTTGTTTCAGCAAGTGCCAGCACCAAAATCAACACACTGTGCTGTTTTGAGAGGGCTGTATTTTTAATAAAAGTATGAGCTGCAAACTGCATGAGCAGTGGGCCCCAGTATTGCTTGATTCTGTAATGATGTTTGTTTTGCAAACAAACAACCCTATGACAACCGGTCAGATTTAGACACACAGATATGAGATCACAAAAAACCCGAGACTTGAAAACTACTGCAGCACAGCTTTGCGGTATTTTGTGGCTAAGGAAGACCTAGCTAGCAGGCTGATAAGATCTAAACGGTTCTTCATTTGTAAAGTTGCAGTAGATGTTTATTGCAGTGCGTGTTTGTTATAACCTTATAATTCTACAGTCACTGGAAATATACCATAAAGTCACTGCAATACCAGTGCTTTGCAGAAAATGTAGTTTGCATGTCAGAATAAGGCATGCTTGTTTATCATTGAGAGCAACACACTGTGAGGAAAAACACAAGGTGTTTATGTCATGTGCTGTCCTACAGAAAGTACTGCAATAATATAAAGGAGAGTTTCAGCACTTGTCTTAATAGAGTTTGTTTATTTATCCCAGTCATCATGTCTGTCACACCCTTTAGAAGTAGTCAGACAGCTCAAAAACCTAAAGGTATATACACAAACAAGTGTGCTGCATCTAAAGTAACAGAATGTAATTAGTGTACGTCACTGAAAATCTGACTGTGTACTTTGCTGTCACTTTCTAAATATAAGTGTGAAAGTACTTTCTTTGTATCGAGTCTCTGCTGATGTAATGGTCAGGTTTCCCAATATTTTTATACAGTAATAGAGTGTATGCTTTCTAACATTTATAAGCAGGTACTTATTTCAAACAGAGACATCAAATGATTTGCTTACTAAACCATCATATGACTCAACTCAGCTATTACTGACCTAAATGGGTGATGAATGAGCTAAACTTGGCCTGTGTGTCATCTTCACGGCTGCTTTCCATGATAAAAATCGGCTAGCTCACTAAAAAAAAAGAACTCATAAAATAGACTAAAGACATTTACTCAAACTCCAAAAGAGGTGACCCATAAATATATAGCTTATTTGAAGACAACGTATCAGTTCTGGCTTTTGTAGTATCACAACATGTGAGTGGATGAGCGTCCACTTCACGATTGGACCGCCGTTTTATGTCAAGCCTGGTAAACTGTACTAACATGGATGCTTAAAATTATGGTTAAATATGAAATATTATTGTTTTGAAGGTTAACTTTGAGAGCAGATATTTGAGTAGTGGATTGAAAATACTATTGGGTACCATTGTTTGGGCCAAACCTAAGCACGTTTTCCATACCCTCATTTAAAATTAAGCTATTGTGATGCTGGTGGTTAGATTTTACCATTTAAGTAATGAAAATCATCATTTTGAGCCTTTAAGGGTTCAGTTGTCTCCTGAATGTATTTTATTACTGTAACCATTAAGAGTAGTGTTGTAGTGACATTACTTTGTATTTCATTACTGTAATCTTTAAAAGTAGTGTTGTAGTGACATTAATCATCAGAGTAGATTTGACAAGAGAATTGTTTGTTGTGTGTGTACTTAAGAAGGTTGCTTCTTACAAAAATATTTCTTCTTGAGGAAGTGATGCATAGTGTCTTGGGTTTTGAACAAAACATTCATTAAAAACATGATTAGGTCTCGCAAAGATACAAATAAATTTTAATTGTTGGTATCACAGATTTAATTATGTTACATTTACATCTGTCCAGATTTCTTTTTTTTTGTGTACACATTTGAGCCAAAACTAAGGTTTACACACTGACCTAGTTCCAAGATTGAAATCCACAAGGTGTGTTGCACCATGAGGAGTGTTTTACAACAGAGCTGTCCATATTTCTTTAGTCTGTTAGTTTTTAATAATTAATGCATAAACAAAGGCAGATTCCTACTGTTTGTAGTCTCAGGAAGCACCCCCTTCTCTCTCCTCTCCTCCCCTCCCCCTGCACCTCCTCCCAGATGCTCAATATCAGTCACAGAACTCTCATGTAAAATGAATCACTGCATATGTTGCACTTGAATGCTGCATTCAAATCTAGGTCACTTTACCTATACAATTTTCATTCTCAGTCATGGTTAGCTTACAGTCTTCTGTTTGCATGCCTGGCTGTGCTGCCTTTTAACTGTTTAATACTGATGATGACCAGTAAAAATATCAACCTTAAAAAAAAAAAAGAAAGAGAGAGTTGTTTTTAGGTTGATGTTACGTAGCTACTACATGAAAAGATTCTGAGAAGTCTGAAATGCTACTATTTATTTGTGACTGAAACAGGACTTGATAGAGACCACAGGAATGCACTGTGTGGATTGTGTGTAGTGATATTATTACTACACCACACAGGGACTGCTTATTAAAGTAAAGCGGCTCACACATGAACACAACTTCTTTCACTGCATTTTACCCATTCACCAAGTGAATGCAGCCACCAACGAGGTTGCGCCCGAGGAGCAGTGTGCGGGGTTGATACCTCAGTGATGACACTAGCAGTCCTGGGATTGGAACCCACAACCTTCTGATCGCAAGGGCAAATCCCTAACCACCAGGCCACCAGAGATTGTGTTGTACCTGCAACAGTATCTACTGTTTACTACTGTTTACTTGAAGTGCCTTTACCGCCATCTACTGGCCACAGAGTGTTTTTCCCTGGGATTTTTATTAAAGTTGCTGTATGGCCACAACTGACGCTGCTATTCCCTGAACCAGCTCTGACCCGCCCAGCACTCTCTCACTCGCTCCTCCATCACACACGCGCGCGCACACACACACACACACACACCTCTCAAACACTCCATACCCTCTTAACCTTAACCTTAACTCTGATAATAAAAGTGTAAAAGAACAATAACAATTCAACATTTATAACACATAACTTAAATAATAAAAACCCCAGTGACTAAGATCACCGAACTATTATTTTGAAAGTTCATAGCTTTTTTGGCCTCGACCACTTCATGTCATTCTAACAGGGACACTTGCTCGAGCGCGCAGCACTATACGTCTCGGTTGTCGTCCGGGAGAAAAAGAATTATAATGGTCTACGTCTCGGTTGTCGTCCAGGAGGGAAAAGTTATAATGGTTATAATGGTCTACGTCTCGGCTGTCCTCCGGAAGGGAAAAAGTCGGGGACATCCGTCCCCTTCCTGCTATAATGGTTCCGCGCCCCATGCAGTACTCTTTAGGGTAACTTGTTTTTCTATAACAAACTAGATAAAATGAGAATGCTCTGCAGTGGCAGATAGCTCTGATTTTATATTTGATTTGATTACATTAATGTTTAAGTTGAAATTTACAAGAAATATTTGAATTGCAGCTGTGTAACTGTTTTAAAAGGAACACTGTTAAAAAGCACCTTATTTGTTTAAAGTGTTTGCAAACCAAATGTTATTGCACTTTTGTTCATATACCAGTGCTTTTAAAATAATGAAATTTGAATTCATTATTGAATTTTGCATATAACAATGCGATTAATCGCAAATAATTGCAGGAAATTGAGATTAATCATAT
>JBBIGA010005288.1:0-15614 GCA_037576975.1 Alestes dentex | reverse complement strand
ACACACACACACACACACACACACACACACACACACACACACACACACACACACACACACACACACACACACAGGTGCATGGAAGGAAAAAAAAAAAACAAACTTTGGCAAATAAATGCTACATGTCCTATTTTGAATACACTTGTAAAATACAACTACTGTTAAAGATATTTTAGAAAGTAAAGAGTACAAAATGCAAGACGAGGCATTTTTCCTTGATGGATCACGCAGTGCAAACCTGTCTGAAACCCAAAATCCCATCAGATCTCAGGTCGGCACACAACAGGCTGCTGCTTCATAACAGATAAATGCTTTAAATACACACAGAAAACCAAACAAACACTTAGAGAAGAGAGAACAAGGCACAATTGTGGCTAGAATTCCCCAAACGGGCTCATGTGTACCAAAGGCTGGGCGCCTCAATGACAAGAACAAGAGTCTGCGGTCGCGTCCAAAGGCACTCGTTTACAGCTGAACGGCGAAGTGGAGATTAATTGCACAACTTCTCGATAGCTGCAGGAGGACCACAGACTTCCAGAAGAGAGAGACAGTAAACGTTTCATGGCTAAAATGTGCAAAACATACAGAGGTGAGCCCTTTATAGAGCAAAACACGGTCCACTGGAGAAAAGCCCATCAGAACTTGAGTCACACTCGAGTTACACACTGTGCATTTAGAGCCTCGGACCTCAGCCGCTACCAGGGAATTTTTTTTTTTTTATATATATATATATATAGCTGATGCCAATTAACACACATTAACCCCAAAGGTATCGATACAATATACTAAGAATAGGATCGTAAAACTGGTTTAAAAAATGTTACATACAAAAGACTTCATGAAAACTGTTGTTTCATTTTAGCTTTGACCTGAATTACTGGATCTGACTGACAGAGGTTCATGCAACTGGAAAACAAATCCTACAAAAATACCCTTAAACAACAAACGAACAAACACACAGAAATATCATGTGTACACATGGAGAATAGTGTAGTGTAGTGTGAACGGTACATGTTGCACCAAAATGTCATATCAGGAAAAAAAAAAGAAGTTCTAAAATCTTCTGCATGATTAAATGGTTTAGATGTCAGTAAAGTCATTCAAAGTGGCTGGATGTGCAGTTCTAGAGAAACTTACAGGGACAGTTTTTCACAGTGGGGGTGAAGGGAACCGGGCGCCACATGTAACGCCTCAGAGAACGTTTAATTATGAATACACTCTCTGATGCAAATGTATACATATATGTGTAATAAAAATTCACACCAGAGAGTGTTTATTTTCTCATATATATGTGTGTGTGTTTATAATATACATATGTGTATGTGTGCATGCATATATACACACATATATATACACATATATATATATATATATACACACTAATTAGGGGTGTCAAGCTGTCTGATGAATGAATCTAAATTAATTGCACACTTCTTTTGCTGTAAAAAGGGGGTGTTTCACCCACACACCACTGG
This sequence comes from Alestes dentex, assembly GCA_037576975.1. Lineage (NCBI taxonomy): Eukaryota > Metazoa > Chordata > Actinopteri > Characiformes > Alestidae > Alestes > Alestes dentex. The sequence continues at coordinate 14,139 of JBBIGA010005288.1, read as the reverse complement.
GTTGATAAGTGGGTGATTTTAAAAGCCGCCCCTAATGTAATGGTTCCAGTGCCCATGCATACAAGGCATCTCAAGACTGGGATCGAACTTTCCGTTCACCGGGCCAAGCAGCGCGTTCTCGTCTTCTTTCTGCAGAGCGCCTGTGGCCAGAACGGGGCCGGGTGCTCAAAGTCACGTGGAGCCATTAAACAGCGTTTATTTTTAACGCGTTATTTTTTTCTGTGGTTAAATGATCGCAATTGAAGCGTTAATACGACGCCCCTGACATATAAAACATACATTTTATCAACATTACATATAAACACTATACATGTGGGATACATGTAGGTTCTCAGGTGGTTCTGGATAGCAAATAAAATGACTATCTGTGTTCTAGACGTCGCCTGGCTCCCGTCACGGTCAGCCAGAGAACTGTTTCACATCAAGCCACTCTGAATTCTCCTAAGGTTGAACTGTGCAGAAATTCTGAAATCCTAGAAAATTGTAGCTTTATGCGTCTGAAAATTAACTGGAGTTTTGTCACCTATGAACCTAGTCCCACCCTTGGGGGCACCAATACACTTCTCACAAGTGGGCAAGTTAAAGCCATTGCATAGATAATATTCAAATACAGGTTGCAAGTATTTGATTCCTTTTTTTTCCTATAATGATAAACTGGCCCATAGTGCCTCCTCAGCCTGCGCTGCACTGTAGTGACGGCCTGGAGTGTTTCAGAAGTCAGGAGTAACATCTCGAACCAGTACGGTGAAGTTATCGAGCAAAATGAAACGGCGAGAGATGCACTTGCTACTGAGTGGGTTTAGCCATAACAGCTGCAAATGACCATTAATGGTCATCAAGAGAAAGAAAGATACGTGACTGAGCCACAATTTCTAGCTTTGCTGAGACACTCTGTAACAAAGATTTGAAGAGTTAACTCAGACATACACGAGCGTTTAAAAAATATATACACAACGCGGATGGATACACTAAGAGAAATGGATAGCACAATAAAGTATAAAGCTGAAAAAAAATCTGATCACGTCGTATCAGACTGCTGTGAGTGTTTTAACATGCGTCTCTTCTCATTAAGATACAGCTTAATACTAGAGACTGAGTGTATCTGACCTTGATATCCCAACACAATTCATTCTCTCTGGCCAATGGTGCCGCTGGGCATGCCAAATAAATCCATCATTACTGAAAGGAGTCAAAAGCAGCCTTTATATCACAGCATACACAACGTGGAGCCATATTTCAGTGTAAGGCTGGGTAACGTGATCTGTATTGCTGGTCAAAGTAAGTCACAGTGCACTTTTGGAGCATGTCATAGACATTGGGGGCACTGAACACTGGCCGAGTGCAGAGAGAGCAGAATCAGGCCTGTTTATGGTTTAGTGCTGTGCAGTGTCTGGAAAACTGAATAGAAATCACTGTACTTGTTATTCTGGCAGCATATCATAAACGGCACCACTGGTTCTTCAGCCACGTACACGGTGTTCCTGAAAACGGAGCTGTTTCTGAAAACGGAGCTGTTTCTGAAAACGGAGCGGTTTCTGAAAACGGAGGCGTTCCTGAAAACGGAGGCGTTTCTGTGCGTTTTGGCCTTTCATCCACACGTAAACGGCGGTTTGTTTCGGTGTGAAAACTGAGGTTTTTGAAAAATCCGGCCAAAGTGGCGATTTTTGGTGATGTTTCTGCGTTTACATGCGGACGAGAAAAACGAAGATTTTGAAAAACGGACCGTTTGGCGTCGGACTGTGCGCCGCTCGTATGACATCACAGCACGCGCCGAGTTCCCATCAGGTTTCCAGCTACAGTCCCGACGTTCACAGAGTCCTACTGTCTCGACCTCGTCAGGAGTTCTGGCCTGTTTATGCTAGGAGTGTCAAATTAACGAGATCACCTCCATCAATTAATCAGAAAAAAAATGCGTAAAAACAATTTACGCTGATTAATAGCACCACGTGACTTTCTACCCATCGAGATCTGCAACCGGACCCTTCTGCACAGTCTTGGGATTCTGAGCTCCCCAGTATGAGGGAAGCTGGTTGATCTGTGCTGTCCTGCGTTCGGGTCACTGGTTTACTGATTAATATTTTAAAAGCTCTTTTAATATGAGCGTATGTCGCTACTCTGGGGTCCGTGTCTTTGCAGTCATTACATAAGCAATTTCCTCTAGGATCAATAAAGTTTTCTGATTCTAAAATGCCTTATTCTGCCGTGTGCAGAATGTTATCTGAAGCTGGGAATCACCTCTAAAGATCTATCTAGGCTTCCCTCATTTAAATAAAATATATTTTTCTCTGATGCATATTATTTGCCTATTTCTCATCATTATCAGTGTTATAAACTGACTATAAACTGTTTAAACTTAAAGGGAGCATTTTTCGACAAAGCAACACGGACAGTCTCTGGTGATGACGCCCCCCCCTCCAAGGCTTCTGATTGGTCACCAATGCTGTACGGTTTAAGGTTATAGCGCCACCTGCTGCCTTGGTACACTTTTGTCAGCGTTTTTTGCGATTGCGTGTGGACGGAGATATTTTTGAAAACATGCTCGTGTGGATGCAATTTATAAAAAAAAAAAAAACAAAAACAAAACAAAAACTCTGTTTTCAGAAACACTCACGTACGTGTGGACATGGACTTAAAGGTATCTTAAGAAAAACTCAAAGAAACCATATTAGTGATTGACCAGGTGCAGGAGTGCATGGGGAGGGTCAAAAAGGAACTGAACAGCTTTCCAATTAAGTTCTAAGTAACTTACTGGCACATTGTGGGTCATTCTGGATTCAGGTCATTGACTAACGAAGACATCTGCAGGTTGGGTCGAGCAGGTGCTCACTACTAAATATCATATGCATATCACGTATTCTCTTGTAATACTATGATACATCACCGTCATGTCTCCCACCCTTTATTAATGGATGGAATTTGACCTGCAAGGCTCACATTGGCCTAAGAGCTGGGGAAGTGCCTTTCTTTCCAACAGAGGCTGTAAACCTGCAGGTTGGTCTACTTCCCGTTCCAATGTCAACACACACTCCTCTCATTCGAGTGCGACGGTATTACGTAGCCAACAAAGAATACAAACAATCCTTATTACTCCTTCAGTCTCATCCTGAAAGGCACTGCACCACAGAAAAGCTTGGCAAAATCGGTACAGACAATGTGATTCAAGACACCAAGCATGAGGAGCTAAGATCTGAACAGGCCCTCACTGCCTATATTTAGAAACTTGGTAGGAACCTGTCCTTAATTTTTTTCACGTAAACTGACCAATAGCGCCTTTTATGGTGTGTTGTAGTGACTGACTGGAGTGTTCGATAAGGCAAACTATGTGGAGTTTCATCCCATAGATTACTACAAACTCGCTGGTATGGTTATTTATAATTATTCCGTAATAAGAACTAGCTCTGCTACTGGGTATTTGTCCATAGGGTAATTGTCCCATGTCTTGTTTAGAGACTGTGGGTGTAATGAGTAGAAATGTTCGTCAAGAGACGGGCAAACAGTATTAATTATATCCCAAAGAGTTACATTAATGAGAGAAGGCAAGTACATTCCCTTCTGGACCCTTCAGTAAAAAACTAACACCCCCCCCCACCCCCCCACCCCCCCATGAGAAAAATCTACAAGCTCTTTCATCTCACCTGACTATCAGACCTAGGCTTTTCCAATACTTGAACATATAGGAAAGAATAGGGTATTGTGTGTTCCTAACCAAGATTCCTACCTCTGAGGTCATACATGAATTGTTCATTGAAACTGTTCACCGATTGTCTGGGGGGCTTCTAACTGGGCAGCCCAATTACAAACCCAGATCATCATCCACAGGAACAGACTGCAGCTGTGTGAGGATTTTTGAGTCCCCATCCATCTCCACATCGTCAAGATGAGAATCTCTATCCACGTCGTCACTCGGAGGAGAGGCGCCTAAAAGCAAGGACTCTCCGCCTGGTAAGCTCAACAAAGCCGAGTCCTCGGGTAGATCCCCTTTCCCACGGACGTCGAACAGCGTCAGGCCGGAGGAGGAGGACAGAGACACGGGGCTCCAGGCTGGCTGAGGGAGGTGGGACACGCCGGCCACGCTGCTGCTGATCGGACTGAAGGACAGCATGCTCTCCGGGCTCAGGGTCTGCTGGGATGGCAGGATGCTGGTGGAGGTTGGGGTGGAGGAGTCTGGTGTGTTTGGAGAAGCCCCTGGGGTGGAGGAGGCGAGGGCTCCAGGCTCAGGACTGCAGTAAAGTCCAGATGAGCCAACCAAGAGAGACGACTGGAGAGGACTGGAGGTCGGAACAGACGACGAGGAAAACGGCTGATTGTGCAGCAAAGGCCCGACCGTAGTGTGTTCCAGGCCGCCGCCGCCGCCGCCGGGGTTTGGGGCTGAAGTTTCTGGGACGGATTTGACAGGCACACTCGCGAACTGAATGCCAGCCGGGATGGTGAGGATCAGTTTTCCATTCTGGACACTCAGGAATGGGCTTCCACCAGCCAGGACAAAGTTACCTAAATACAATATTAGAATGATTCAGTCAAGCAACCTCATTTGGTGACATGAAAAAAAGAAAGAATCAAGAAAGAAAGAACGAAAAAGAGCAAAAGAAAAAGAAAGAAAAAACAAAATGACGAGCCAAGGAGAAAGGAAAAGAAAGAAAGAAGGAAAGAAAGAATAAAACTATGTGCATTGTGAGCTAGCTTACAGTAATCCTTGTTTATCATCAGAAATTCTAGTGTGGCTGACATAATACTTTGAAAATTAAAATGACAAAATCGGGGTGTCTAACCTGGAGAAGAAGGCGGCAGTTGAATAACCCCCGAATTAAGAAGCTGGACACTTGGAATAGCACCACCCGAGGGTGCACTCTGAGGAGGTCCTATTGGGGTAATACGGATAGCTCCCTGGGGCACGGCAACTCCCGCTCCAGCGCCAGAGGTTAAAATCTGGAAAGCACCTCCAGGGGATGGAATGGGGAGGGAAGGTGCTGCTGGAACCACCTGAGAGAAAGAGATGGTTCCTGTAGGAGCTCCAGCCATAGAGGACACGGGCATAAGTTGGGGCAAGGGGACTAGTTGGGGCTGTCCGGTGTCCTTGGATTGTGAAACAGGCACTACTTGTGTTGGCGAGGACATGGGAATGACTTGGGCCCCCACTGGAGTCTGTATGTGTGGGCTGGCGACTGAACTGGACTGATCTCCCATCTGAAGCGTCAGCCCCTGTGGAACCTGTCCATTAACCACCTGGGGGACTGACACAACAGTGTTGTCGCAAAGTGCGGTAGAGCCATCCTGCGGCTGAGCCTGAGGAAGCCTGGGTCCAATATGTAGGCCCTGGGTCGGAAACTGAGGGATGGAAGCTTGGCGTACTTGAGACGTGATGGGTGACACCGGCACCAGCTGAGGGCAGGCAGACACCTGAGTCCCTGCTGGGTTCTGCACTAACTGGGATACTGGGATGCCCTGGATGGACGGTACCACCTGGGGCAGAGACAGGACCTGAGGGCTGGAGACGGCGGAAGAAGATGCCACTTGGCAAACGGATGTAGTGGGGTTCAGCTGAGAACTCGCTGAGGCGAACACCACAATCTCAGGCTGCTGGGTGGACTGTAGCGGCACCACAGGGCTGGAAATGACCGACTGGGGAACCGTTGAAGACAGAATGCCATTTTGGGTCAGTGCCAATGAAGGAATTGAGGTGGGAGTCAGGACTGTGGAAGAAATGGTGGGTGTGGATATGGAGGTGGGAGGGACTGTCTGGGAGGAACTGGCATTCTTTATAGTCACATTTTCTGGAACACTGATGAAATCCAATGGAGAGACGTTGCTGTTGGACGCTTTCACTTCCTCGGTCAGGGGAACGGGGATGGTGCTGGTGAGGCTGGCTTGTGAGTTGAGGACCACTGCAGGCAGGCTGGTGTGCGTCTCCATATCGGCAGCGCAGTTCTCCTCTGCACCGCTGTCACCCCCACCTCCTTTAGAAATAACCTGCGCCCCGTTGAGTAACAGTGGAGTACTAGCAGTCACGGGACTGAGGGTGACTGTGTGGCCATCACTCAGCGTCAGTCCATTAATAATGACTCCAGCTCCTGTCCCTGACAACAAGGGGCTTCCATTGAGCAACAGAGGGTGGGGGCTAGTCAGGAATCCCCCTGTGCTATTGAGAATAAGCTGGCCTCCAGTACTACAGGGGGCACCGGAGAGGGATATGAGAGAAGTCGAGCCTCCAGCTTCTTGAGCAGCAGGCTTGTCAAGAACGTCTTCCAGGTCTGCCTTACTATCCTCATCCTCGGCGCTGTGGTTTCCATCAGATTCACTGAAAGAGAGACAAAAGGTCACAAAATAAAACCAGTGGAAAATGCGAGAATAACGTGTGTAATAACATTAAAAAAAAAAAAAATCTCTTCCTAACCCTTACCACTAACCCTTGACTTCTTTGACAGGTGTTTTAGGTATTTTGATGGTCATTGTTTGGGTGCACCGGGTGTGCAGTATCTTGGTTGAATTGTAGATGATTGACTTAAGTTTATCTTTACAGGTCTAAGATACAGACGTGGACTCGAGCTCTGATGTACGTCGCTCTGGATAAGAGCGTCAGCTAAATGCCGTAAATGTAAATGTGAACGTAATTACGGGACTCCTTTGACAGACTCAGAGATGCCCTTCGCGAGGACGAGCAGGAAACAATGTCTTGCTTTGTGGACCAAGTTCTCCAAAACTGAGTCTTGCCACTGACTTCTAAGGCCCTGTTGATGTTCGGCATTAAAATGCATGTCTGGGTCTGTATATGCGTTTAAAGGGCAAATACAGTTGGTACTGATCCCGTAGTAGTTGAGCAGTCTATGCGTATGTATAACCACAATGCGAGCAGCTCGGCTACATTCAACTTCACACGCTCTCCGCCCATAACTTCCGCCCATAACTTTCGATACTGTTAAATGAGAGAAGCAGGAACGAGTTACACTCAGAAGACTGGACAAGCATTCAAAAGTAGGCTTAGATATGTGACTATTTACAAATCAGCTGAGATCTGTGAGGGAATTCTCCCACCACTCCTGGCTGCAGTTTCAGCCCAAATTTCTCTTTCGACTGTGGTTCAGTATGTGGCTGCCAAACAAAATGTAAATAACGTATATAAATAAAAGCCCGCTCAAGAACACTCCTGACTTCAGTTGGAAAATGTTTTGCAATCTGTAATTGAACGCAGCACAGCATGTCCAGGACACGCCTCCTCTGGATCGGCACCACACAAGTCGGGGTAAAAAGCGTAAACACTGTCTGGGTGTGTGTGTGTGTGTGTGTGTGTGTGTGTGTGTGTGTGTGTGTGTGTGTCTGATCAATATCTGAGTAAAGAAGCTACATTTGAAAAGTCTAAGTGTAAACGTGTCATGTCCTCATTGGAGGATCTACTCCCCACTAAGGAATAACACGTTTGGGATGCCGAGTGTCAACAGGGCCTAATATTTTTTGATTATCTGGATTTACTACTCTTCACGAGATGGACTGGCTTTTACCGCCAAACACAGAAAAAAAACATTTAGAAGCACAGAAAATCTAATCATTTTCATTCGAGATGTAAAAGTAGTTACAATTTTAACCTAAGAACTGATCTAGGATCAGCAGGGAGTCAGAAAACTGTCATGTCTCATCCAGCCACTTTCTTAAATGATGAATACATATATTTTAGTAAATTATCTTCAAGATAATTCAATTCTGTTAATAAATGCACTCAAGAGTATTTGAGTATTTTAGATGTAAATGTAAATTCATTTGTGTAGTGTGTAAAATAAATACATAAGTAACCTTATAGGTCATATGTATGTATGTGTGTATGTATGTGTGTATATATATATATATATAGTGTGTGTGTGTGTGTGTGTGTGTGTGTGTGTGTGTATTCTGTTAAATAAACAGCCTTCAAGTCTTCTATATATTCTGTTAAATAAACAGAAAAGTTACTAAACTTCAAGAGTCTTTTATATTCATTTACATAAATAAAGTCAATAGTCATGTATGTGGTCTGTTAAATAAATAAACAAAAATGTATCTTCAAGAGTCTTTTATATTCTGTCATGTAATTAAACAAATCAAAGTCAAGAGTAATTTATGTAGTCTGTGAAATAAATAACCTTCATGATTCTTTTATATTCTGTTAAATTAATAACCTTCGAGAGTCATTTATCTGTTCTGTAAAATAAATAAAGCAACTGACCTTCAAAGGTCTTTATAAACTCTTGATTTTTTAAAAATTCAGGGACCTTTTATTCCCTTTTATTCTCTCTCCACCCGTGTTGAATAATGTCCAGAGGTTCCGCTACGCTGCAGACTGAGATTACGGCCGGCCGTGACCTCGCTGCAGTCTGGGGAGAGCAGCTTTACCACCAAACCACAAATCCTCCTGATAAGAGCGCGGGGAAAGGCCGGTTGTTTACCTTCGTCTGCAGCCGGGTCCCCAAGCCTGACTTGGAGAGAATTTATAGAAAGCAAAAGCATGCTGTGCACGTTTTGTCACGATAAATTTAGCACATTCCAGACGTCTGAACTTTGTGCATATGCTTCTGCAGGACGTCCCAGATAGTGCTGACCCCTTCTGAACAGTTTAAAAAAATTAAAAAAAAACCTGCAGTGTTTAAAACTGGAAGAATCTTGGACAAGACTGGAGTCAATGTATTCCAAACAGAAGGCATTTCCTTCTTCAGATTCACTTTAAAAGCCCAGGAACCCTCGACGTCCCCTCACAGGTCCTGGGACAGTGGTGTCCGGGGTAGTTTTTTGTCCCTGTGGTTTAGGTCACGGTGCATGACATCACTGGTGCCTAGTATTTACATGTTTATTAGCCCCGCCCCTCTTTTTGATCCCCTGGGGAAATTCCAGCATGGCTTCAGGAGATCTTACAAGAAAGAAATGGTCACCAACACTAAACCCTGCAGTCTGTTCGGTCCCGGCGGGACATGGATGAGGTTTCCTCCCATTTCTGAGAGTTTCTCCACACTTGGGTCAGCGGCGGAGCTCTGCCTGAGGCGGCCGCCGAGGAAACTTGAGCTGCTCTGGGCTCAGCTCACATTTCACAACAAAGCAACATGCTCTCTTTCCATCTTTCCATCCTTCTGTCCATCCCCAGGTCTTCAAGGCCATGACCAAAACCCTTCCCACACACACACACACACACACGACACTTTTCTTATGGAGAAATTTCAAGACAATCGACCTTTTTTTTTTTTTTTAATTAACAGCTATTATAAATGGACTCATTAGTGGCCTTCACATTGTTTCAGCTCTTGTTTTATTGGCGTCCAAGAACTGCTGCAAAGTGTGGACTCAATGAAACCCTCCCCCTCCCAGCTGTGTGTGTTTATGCCATAAATTATTGACCACTCCTGATACTTTGTAGCACTTTGTAGCACTTTTGCGCACTTTGTAGCACTGTGGGCCTCTTTGGTCCTCGTTTCTTGGGTTGGTTGGTTTGTTTTTGTGCTTTGAGGGTCCTTACCTCTTGCAGTTGGTGCCGGACGGGGTTCGGTCCCTCTGCCTGCGGTTCTTGAACCAGTTGCTGACCTGGGTGAGGGACAGGCCGGTGTGTTTGGCCAGGTTCCTCTTCTCGTCCGGAGTGGGGTACCTGTTGAGCCTGTAGCACTCCTTGAGCGCGTTGCGAGACTTCTCCTTGAAGCAGTACACGGTCTCCTCTCCGTCCCAGATGGTCTTGGGCAGGGGGAACTTCTTGCGCAGCCGGTACTTGTCCACGGCCCCCAGGCTGCGCCCCCGGCTCCTCTCCGCCTCCTTGTAACGCGCCTGCAAGTAGAGGTCCTGCAGGAACCCATGGTTGCTCGGGTGGAAGTCGTGGCTCTCTAAGATGGCGTAGAGCTCTTTGAACTCCTCCCGGTGGAAGGCCACCACGGCCTGGGCCTTCAGCAGCGTCTCGTTGCCACGTAGCAGGTCCGAGGAAGGCGGGATGGCGCCGAGGAAGCGCCAGAGCCTCTCCACGTTGCCAGCCTGCAGGAGCGCCTCGCACACGCAGGCCAGCTGCTCGGGGGAGAACCCGAGAACCGAGGAGCTCCGGAGGCTCTCCAGCAGGCCCTCCGAGGCCTCGTCCGGGTCCGCGTCCGACTCCTCCTTCACCCGGGCCGAGCTCTCCTCGGAGCTCCTCTCTGCCTGCTCAGACTCTGCAGACGAGGAAGCCATTTTTTACTTTAACTTTTCTCTCTCCCTCTCTCCCTCTCCCCCCTCTCGGTTCCTCCTCCCTCCCCCCTTCGCTCTCCCTCTACCATTCTCCGCGGGAGTGTGTGTGTGTGTGTGTGTGTGAGAGAGAGAGAGAGAGAGAGAGAGAGAGAGAGAGAGTCACGCCTCTTCACATTTTCGTCAAGCACCAGCACCAACACCTCCATTCAAACTCTCTCCAGAAGTAACACTTTTATCTTCAACTTCTCAGTTCATTCAGTTTCGTGTGGCTTTAAAAGGACGAGTCCCCCCCTTCTCCCTTCTCCCTTCTCCCTTCTCCCTTTCACCCAGAATCCATATTAGACACCTGAGATGAAGCCCCCCCTCCCAGCTCTGCGGGGTTTTATGCGTAAATTTTAGACCAGAGTGAGTTTGGGGGAGTTACAGTGAAGGTGAATGGAACCAGACATCTAAAGAGATTAATACCTTTTCCCATCATAAAAGTTCGTACAGGATATGTTTCTTATATCATTCTTTTATGAAAGATAAGATAGATTTGCAGACAAAAAAGGTTCGTGAAGGCCGTGTGTCCTCGTCCTTTTATCCAGAATCCCAGCGTTAAAAGCCCTGAGAGGGAAACTGAGTTTGGAGGAGTGACAGTGAGGGTGTAAATGGCTGAAGAGGGGAATGCCTCTCGGCTCCCTCGTAGAAAGTTCATGCTGCCTGATACCCGAGACGTTATTTCATGATGAAAGACTGTGGTTTGTCATCATAAAATAATCAGCATTACGGTGTAGGTTCACTGGAGGGTTTGGGCAAAAAAAATGGCAGTTTGTGTAAAAATCTCCACCCCTGGTTCCATTCACCTCCACTGTGAAGAGATCAGAGACAAAGCGTTTGTCCACAATTAACTATTTTACATCACACAGCTCTGAGTTACTTTTTTACTCTCAAAAGTCGCAGGCACTTGGTAAAACGAATCTTTAAAATGAAACTCTTGTGAAAATATGATACATTTTTGTGAGAGAGGAGTCACGCCTCTTTACATTTCGTCAAGCAGCAGCACCAACACTCCCCATTCAGACTCTCTCCAGAAGGAACACTTGTGTCTCCTTCTCAGTTCCTCCAGCTTCGTGTTTGTTCAAAAGGACGAGTCCACCCTTTTATCCAGAATCCATATTAAAACCCATGAGATGAAGCCCTCCCTCCCAGCTCTGTGTGGTTTCATGCCACAAATTACTGACCAGAGAGAGTTTGGGGCGTTTCAGTGACGGTGAGTGGAACCAGACGACTGTAAACCAGACTCTGAAAAGACGTGAAGTTTCATTATATTGGCTGGTTCCATTCACCACCACTGTCAAGAGAAAGTTTACATCACCCCACTCTGATTAACTTTTTTTTATTGCCAAAAGTTGCAGACGCTTTAAAAACCCCAAACTTTAAAACTGAACTCGTGTGAAAATATAGTGTAATACATTTAATGGCAGGTTTCTGTAGTGTAGTGGTTATCACACGCGAAAGGGCAGAAACAAGTCCTGGTGGCCTAGCAGTTCAGGAGCTGCCCCTACAATCAGAAAGCTGTGGGTTTGAATCCCAGGACCGCTAGTGGCACCACTGAGGTTCCCTGAGTAAGGTACCGTCCCCACACACTGCTCCCCGGGCGCTGTGCTCCTGGCTGGCCGCTGCTCCACTTGCTGAATGAGTTAAATGGGTTAAAGACAGAGAGAGACTTTCACACTGTGTGCTGTGGTGTGTTCACACGTGACTATAAGGGTCCACTTCACTTTATAATGTGTGAGGAGTCACGTCTCTTTACATTTTGTCAAACAACACCACCGACACCAACACCTCCATTTAAACTCTCACCAGAAGTAACACTTTTACCTTTTAAGTTCATTCAGGTTCGTGTGGGTTTAAAAGGACGAGTCCGCCCTTCTCCCTTCTCCCTTCTCCCTTTCATCCAGAATCCATATTACACACCTGAGATGAAGCCCCCCCCCAGCTCTGGGGGGGTTTTATGCAACAAATTACTGACCAGAGAGAGTCTGGTGGAGTTACAGCGAAGGTGAAAGGAACCAGACGTCTGAAGAGTTAAATGCCTCTAAGAAGCTATGAAACTCCCTCACAGAAGATGTTTATTGTATCTTCATTTTAAGTTAGATACAGTAGATTTCAGATTAGTTTTACCATCGTCAACATCATACACACATACAGACTTGGAAAAAACAGGTATTATTTTGGCTGTTTTTGTGCTGGAAACATCCCCCATTCGCCACCACTGTGTAAAGAGATCAGAGTCAAATAAGTTTGTCTGCACTAAACTCAAACACCCACTTTGCATGAACTTATAAAGAAAGGAATGCAAAATGGTGCTCTTTTTATCTCATTTTGGACCATTTCTATTGGTCCACTTATCATGAATTTGACCCCAGTTAAAGCATTTAAGGGTTTTAGTATTTTGCCCAAAAAAAGTTTAAACAAAAGAAAGAATGGACATGCGACAGTGTCTGGATATACTATATATATATATATGTGTGTATGTATATATATGAAAGTGACCATCCTGTAATACATGAACAAACCACAGTGTGAGATTCTGCCTCGGTATTTAACACATTCACTCAGTGAAGCAGCGGGCAGCCAGGAACACAGCACCCGGGGAGCAGAGTGTGTGGGGGAGGAGTGTGTGTAGAGAACAGTGTGTGTGTGGAGAGTACTTTACTCAGGGAATCTCAGAGGTGCTTCTTGGGAATCAAACCCACGACTTCCGGATCGCAGGGCGAACCCCTAACCACTGGGCCAGCAGCCGCCCTGTACGTCCATCCGGCCACGGTCCTGTGTGCATTCAAAACACAGAACCCAAGCAAACCGCCACTTTCATGTATATACACACAAATACACCCCGTGGTGCGGCTCGTTCTTCAGAACTGCATGGAGGGGTGCGGGCTGGCGCTCCGGCTTAATGCCACTTTCAGCATCAGGTCAGGGCGGTGAGGGCTGTTCCAGATCACTGCACTTCATGGACATTAAGGCACCTGGACTACACGTTTGAATAAAATGTTAAACTAAAATGCACAAACAGACACAACTGAACTGCACATGTCTGGCATTAAGACCCAACTAAAGTCTATAAATGCATATCATTGGTGTCTGGGCAAAACCTTCAACAGAGTATAAGGGCCACCCCCCCCCCCATCAATCAGTGGGGCATTAATAAACACAGAATAACAGAACTGGCACTGAGTGTTCTCCTCCAGGCGTGTAGAGCCTGTGACAGATGTTGGGGAACACACTGTCTGGCCTTTCTCCCCTGAGCCTGATGGCAGTGTACCGTAGGGGCAGGTCTCACAGGCTGCTGTGGGGGAATTAGCAAATAAGAAGTGCAGAATAAGGTCAGGGTGAGATTTAACATGTCCTGAGGGTGTGGACCGCTCTCTGTGGATTGTATATGAATATAAGTAAGACAAAACTGTGCAACGGCAGAAGGAACGTGTAAACAGCATGAGCAGAATAGCCTGTATAAATCACGTGAGGGCCGCGGAATGTAAATTTACGGAACTCCAGGTGTTTCTGAATGTACATTTGGTGGAATAGACTGATGTGCAAATCATGTATAGGAATGTTGTTTACGAGGGGCATTTTATGCACACAGATAACATACTAATGGATCCGAGCTTTTGCATATGTGTGGATGGGTATTTGCCTACTTGTGTGTGTGTGTGTGTGTGTGTGTGTGTGTGTGTGTGTGTGTGGTGCAGCTTTGCATGCTGGCCAGACAGGACGAGCGAAGGCGGGAGTAACTCTATGAACGCCCGGAGGCAGATGGAAGGAGAGGAGGGCGGCGGGGCCCGGCACCTCCATACCGTCCCTCTGGAGGAATGCAAACCCTTGCGGGGCGTGCAGGGGGCAGTGAGGTGCTGAGGGTGAGCGACGCCCCCCCCATGCCCCCACGCCCCCCCTCCGCCCCCACGCACCCCCCCTCCGCCCCCATACCCCCACGCCCAG
>JBBIGA010005268.1:0-13245 GCA_037576975.1 Alestes dentex | reverse complement strand
GGTGAACTAATAAAAGTTTGACTAAGTGAGCCTCATTCCAAGGTTTAAGACATTGTCTTTATTAAAGCCTATTAAGCATTTAAGAGACACTTAAGATTTCACATACCTAACCTAACACCATGTGGATGTTGATAATTTGCCAGTGAGACAGACCTGCCTTCAAGCACTTTAGACACAAACACACACACACACACACACACACACACACACAAGTGTGCATGCTGTGAAGCTGTAAAGCTCTCTCTATGGACCCTACAGTTGATTTCTAGCTCAGCACGGGTCAAGTTGGCTTCTCTTCTGCATATTTTTAGTATTCGTACGTCACTTTACAAATATTGCATTTATAGATTTGCTTATACGTTTCTAAAAGCTTTTTGAATTTATCTCGGAGCTGCCATGATGCAGGTTGCAGATTGTACCATGTAAGAATTCAGTAAATAACACAGTGTTGGGGTCACTTCTAAATAAAGACCATGAACTTGTTAAAACTTTATGTTTATGAGTGTTCTGTGATCTGAAACTCCTGTTCTGGTTTTACTTAATATACACAAGCAGCACTGAGATGCTGGTGTGAGTTTGGGCACACAGAGAAAACGCCATCAGAGGCAGGACTTTTCAAGCTCAATTGGAGTTAGATGTTCAGTCATCTTGACACTAACTGCTGAGAAAGCTAAACGAACAGACCCACTGACTCACAGGAGCCGCAGAAGCGCACAGCAAACAAACCCTGAGAAACCAAGAGCTCTGTGTAGAAGACAGTGTCAAAATCTGCCTGCAAAACGAGCACTGGGTGTGAAATGGCCTTTAGATTTCTCACTCTACTCTGGTGCAAATGAAACATGTCTTAGATATGCAGCGTGTGTGTTTACAAAACGCTAATCGACTTGGTATGTTAAGGTGAGTAATAATTGTGATATCAGTTATAAGCACAAAAAAACAAAAAAAAAAACCCACGATTGTCAATTAATCAAGAATCATGGGCACCAGCTTTCCACCAGTTCCTCAGTCTAAGTGCGGTTTACTGAGTGTCTATAACAATCCAAGCTCTCCTGACTGAGGCAACAGTCTCAGCTCTGCTGAAGCGAAAAGCACATTCTCAAAAAACAAGGGGCACGCAAGGAGGATGATTTTGCGGCGAGTTATAAAATCCAAACTTGACAGCATCTCAGATGTCTCCCAAGCACAAAAGACAACCTTTCAGAACTGAAAACATGTCCAACTAACCGGATTTATCAGACAAAACAGCACAGTGCAGCAAGTGTTCTGCGACATATCAGTGAATTGTCTGGAATGAACGCAAAGCTTAACTTAAGTACAACACAGGGAGTCCTGAGCTGACAGTAAAAGGATGTAACTCGGAAAAACAGGAAAAAAAAAAAAAGAAATCTGTCTGGTAAAAAGATGCCAAAAATTTAGAGTTTTTTTTGCTGGTGTTGCCCCTGCAATCAGAAGGTTGTGGGTTCGAATCCCAGGACTGCTAGTGCCACCATTGAGGCACCCTTGAGAAAGGTATCGTCCCCACACGCTGCTCCCTGGGTGCTGCATCGCTAGCCGCACCCTGCTTCACTTGGGGAAAGGGTTAAATGCAGAGAAAGTTTCACACTGCGTGCTGTGCTGTGCTCATGTATGACTATAAGGGGCTTTAAATTTAACTAAAATATATCTGACTCCAGTCTATCGACAGAAAGGCACAGCCGTTTTCTGCAGTACTTCTGTTTATGAACTACCGCACCACTGGTACAAATAAAATGTCTCAAGAGATAGAATTCACAGAGATACTGAAATGCTAATATGTGTAGAACAGATGGCAGGTACTTTCCAGTAAAACACTGGATTCCAGTGTATCCCCTCTCTTGAGGATTTAACAGTTTTTATCTAGGTACCAAGAAGGTCTATAACTGACTCATGTTGTATAAGACAAACCAAGCACTCTCAGGTTCAGATGTAGATACAAAGGAGGCAGAAATCTTATGTAAGGACATCTTATATAGCTAAAAATAGCATTCGATGGCAAATATTCTGCCGGCATGTTCTTCTGTGGTTGCTGCCACTGTTCAAGCACATTTGAGACAACACTGCAACGGATTTTAAAAGGCAGAGAAAATTACATGCAAAACAGGCAGTCACTAGTCTCTCAAACATTGGTGAATCATTTCTCTATTTTAAAATCAGTGTTTCCCACAGATCCACTTCGGTGCTAGGCTGAGGTCACCAGGTCTAAAACGTAAATAACAGCAGTTATTTAAGTAATTCATTTGGCGCAGCTTCACTGCAGCAAATAGGGATGTCCTCGCCTAATACAGCTTTTCATTTACAAGACTATGCAAGAACGTCAGCACAATACAGACAATATCATCACTAAGACGCTAATTTACAAATGTGCCACTGTTAATCAGCGTATCAGTGTACTGCAGAATCGCTCCAAGGCCGGTTCAGTTGGCTATTTTATGAACGTGTGCAGAGAGTGATAACCTCTCAATCTTTCTTAGTCAACTTCTGACGTCGGTTCTACTAAAATAAATTACAGTACACTTCCGTTCGGTTTATGGCCAAGTTTTCTGAAAGGTGCAGCCTATCAACAAGTGTTCTTCAGAAGTGTGAAAACACAGCCGTTTTTACACGCTCTGACAGGCTAAAAAACAGCGGATTTAAGGGCTTAATGATTGACAGGAAAAACTTGTTTGGCTCTGTGAGTAATTGGTCTTCTTGCAACGAATGTCAACATTGAGATAAACCTTTATTAGTCCCACAAGTGGGAAATTTGCTTAGTAACGGCAGAAAGTGGACAGTACAAAGTTAAGAGCAGCAAAATGAAGAAAAACAATAGAACAGAATAAAACAGAACGCACAATATAGTACAAAATATATGTATGTAAACTGTAAGCAGACTAAATTGCACATTTTAGTATAAAATACACAGTATCACAGTATAGTATAAAATGAATGTTCAGATGTACAGTCTAAAAATGTACAGTATATAATCCAGGAATATAAGTATGCACAACCATATTGTAAAAATATACATACATGTATGTAAACTGTAAGTAAAACTAAATTGCTCATTTAGACGTAAGACTAGATGTAGGCTTGGGCAAGCTGTGTGCATGTACACAGTGTGTATATGTAAATGAGTGTGTTCAGAGTGGATGTATAAGAGAAAAAGAAAACACTGTAAATACACAGACAGGTACACCATGGAGCGACAGGCCTTGACAATAGCATTAGCAATGCACCAGAAAAATTGCACATTTTAAATTGCCCATTCTAAACTGCACATTCTGCCCAGCAGTAGTGCCTTCACCCAACACACTGCACATATCGTAACAGAAAATTACACTTAGTAAACTGCATACAAAACCTATAAAATCAATCACAGGCAAAAGGTGTTAAACACATAAAAAACGAAAACGATCTAGACACTGCCTGCCTAAACGACCAAAACGCACATTTCTAATACATAACCATTTCTTCAGCAAGATCTACGCCAAGCCCAAGGACCATGAAGGGTGCAGAACATGAGGCCCTGCCACCAAGAGGTCAGTTCCAGTCCAGTCCTTCCACATTTTGCATAATCCTCCCTCAAATGCATATGTATGAGGCAGAGAAACAATATTTGGTTCCATGTTCATAGCCTGTTTAGGTTTGTGCAGTAATGGGCAGAATTAGTCAGCTTTGTGCCTGAAAGGCTTAGTACATTTTTCAAAAATGCAAAAACGTTACTGTATGCTGTAATATGTATATTGATCCAAGCTGCATCCAAAACAACAGCCGTCATTCTCACACTACATTTGAAAAACAAAAGCTTAACCAACTTTATACATGCAGAAAACTATGTGGGCTGGCTCAGATAACATGGTGTCTAAGTGCCCACGTACACGTCTCGAAACTTGAAATAGACAACGAGAGGGGGGGGGGGGAATCAACCCACAGGGAAAGTATGTTTTAATATGAGTGTACAACTGGTATGAATGTTGCTTTATGAGGCATCATCAATAATCCAGAAGTCAAGAGACCTGGGCGGACGGAGGCTCCGCTGTGATGCGTGTTAGACAGTCACTGTTGAGTAATACATTTGTAATTACTGCTGCATGGAAGGAACTTAGAAAAAAGCCAAACCAAAGAGCAATTACTGACCGGCGAGACTTGGACACTGACCATGATTCTTTTAGATATGAACAAGCCGTAATTACTGACTATAAAATCAAATGTGTCAGTGACAAATAAAACTATCAAACTATCTGAGAACTAGAAAATAAATAAAAGCTTGACAATTTAAAAGTGTCTTAACACTGAAGCACAAAACATACGACATGCTCTGCCACAGCGTTAGGATATATTTCAGCCAAATTAGAAACCTAACACTATCAAGGACCAGGGCAAATTCACAAACAGCAGTTCTAAATAAAGTAATGGTTCAGCCTCTGAGCCCGCAAAATTAATTCAGGCATGTTCTTGCGTGCATAATCACACGCCCGCCAAACATCCTGTTGAACTACAACGACCAACTACTCAGGAGATACGATCAACTTTTAGCATTTCGGGTTATCAAAACACAGGTTGTGGATTGGTACCTCACTTGCTGCGAAAGCTTTTAAAAGCACCTTCATCACTTTTGCACAGTTTCATTCAACTCAGGCAAGGCTGCTTAAACCCATCTAAACCACACACAGCAACCTCACGCCTTATCAGTGTATCAGAAGTTACAAATAACCAACTCCAGTCCTGGCAGGGCAAACACAGCGCTCTGATAGTATCTAGTGTTTTTTTTGTGTGTTTGTAAGTTCTTACACCTGCTGTGTGAGAGCAGGGACAACACGAAACAGCTGTGGTCCTCCAAGTCCTGCTTTTGGTGCTTGTGGTCTCCAGCATTTACCAAGAACTGGTGCGGCTGAAGAGGGTTGTCGAAACGTCCGCCGAAGAATCAGGAGCATGCTGACCAAACAGTTCTTCAGGAGATCATGTGGTGTCTGCATGACATCAGAAGTGACCTTAGTAGGAAAGAGCTACTGTTTGGTGACCAAATAAACTGTTCTGAATCTGGTCCATCTCCATATCAGCTTATGAGCTACTGGCCTTGCGGAAACCAGAAATGAGGTCAATTACCAGTTCCTTGCGTTTGTAAAAGGAGTTGGTCTTTGACCAGACTATTCTATTCCAGTCAGGTCGTTTACTTCCTTTAAGTACTATGCTGACAGCATTAGGTTTTGAGAGACAGGGGTAATATAATTTTATCTGAGGACAAAATTAATGTTTATGTATGACTAGGATACAAACTTGTGGAAAATGGGAACAGACACTCAGTATACACACTGCCTTCAAAAGAAAAGAAGAAAACGTTAGAAATTTTAGGCTATTATTTTGCCAACCATCAGCCTAGCTAAATACATGCAATGTGTCATTAGGAATTTAATTTTTCATTTTATATTCTAAGTCCTACACTTGGGGGGGAGGGGGGGGGTTACCAAAATGCTGATTCACATGGGATTAATATAACCTGAGATCATTCCACAATTTTTATAGTAGGTGAAAATCCCTTGAAATATTTTGATTTAAATAATGGCTCTGATTCAGTCTTTCTAAGTTCCATTCAGTAAACTGTAGTCACATGACCTGTGATGTAGCCTTTGCCAAAAGCTACTTATGAAAATGGACTTTCTATTGCATCATCCTCTTCGTGGCAAATACAGTCTAAAATTAAGATCACAGCCTGTTAAGAAGTTGAGCCATCATCTGTTTAGCCTAAGCAGTAAGTGAACAAGGACCACCAAAATCTCAAAAGGAAAACAAAAGTTTCATAAACTCATTTTCGTACTCTAGTTTCATACTAAAGCTCTGATGTCGTTTAGGGACACTCTGCATTCAAACTGTACTGTTTTAAACGATCAACTCCTATTAAAATGTTTATCAGGGTTACATGAATTGGTATTTATGTGAAACTTGTTGACACAGAGCATCTTTAAAATTTCTCGCCTGAAAAGATTTCCTCAGTGCACAGTGGCACTAGATATTAGTTCAGCTATGAAACAGCCTGAGCCTGTCAGTGTCCAATACTCTAGTGTCACAATATGCACTGCTGTAAAGGTGTAAAGATCGAGTCCCATTTTCAGTTCATCATGCTGTAAGCAGTGACAAAGTTTTGCCAAAAACAAAAGGTAGATTAATAACTAATGTTTAGCTACTTAAACAACTGAAAATAAGTTAATTTCAGAGAATTAAAAAAGGGAATTAAGAGAAAATAAAAAGCAGGTTTCTAGTGGTATGGTTTTCATTGTACTGGATTAACTGGTAGTTGAAATAATCCTTAACTGAAATCCTACTACTGAGTGCTGACTTGTTTCCTGAGATTTCCTGGCAGCTTCAGAGGATGCACTGACTGGCTTCACCAGTGTGAAGGACACACGCGTTTTAGACAAATCCTTCCGGGCTGATCTCTACAAAGCTACTGAATCATCCAGCACCTCAAGACAAAATTACAGAAAATATGTCACTTAAACACACTTTCACAGTATTCAGCTTATCTGTGGTTTACAACAGCAGTACTCCACACAAACCCACTCGAAAACAATTTTTATTCAACATTTCACACACCGCACTAAATCCAGTTATGCAGGAGTAATTTTGTGACCTTCACAAAAAATTCATAACAAAAGTCTTCGGTCTTTTCACCATTAGTTCCAAAAAAACAAAAACTTTCAGGCAGCTACTTTCCAAAAGCTGCACTGGCAGACAACAAACAACAGCTCCTACTGAAAGGAATGCACTGCAACATCTGGTTCTCTCATTCAAATCTCCTTCCTCTGCACAGAGTCACATGAATACCAAGTGAAATGGTAAAATTCTCCATCTCCATATGGACACGCAGCTGAACTGACCCATGAAGACGTAAAAGAGCATTTTGCTGCTACTGTGCAAAGCATAACACAAAATACAACGAAGAGGAAAAGTCTGAACTGTTGAAAACAGGAGCAGGTCAAGCACAAGGGAGTAAAAGGAGGTAGCAGCAAGACAAAAGAAGAAGTGAAATTTAAGATGCACTTGATATTTAATGTAGGTAAAATCCAGTTGAGTCATTCAAAAAATGAATAGGATCTTATCTATCTTTTCATGCGAATCAGTCAACAGCTTTAATCAACAAAACAGCTCCTCTTAGAACTTCTGCGCTACAGGGCTGCGGGAGGTGCCTTCGATGAAAGTCGGTGTAATTTCTTTAACTTCAGTGTCGTTTTCAATTCAAAAGCAAAGGATGGGCACCATCCAGTATGAACATCTGTCTGGTGTAGCAGGAAACGGATAATATAGAACTAAGGAAGTCCCTGTCCAGTTTTTCTGCCCCCAAATCTGAGTGCTCTAATTTGAGACCAGTCTCATACGTTTATTTCCACAGGTGCTACAGACACACAATGTAAGTGAGACATGCTTGGAAGCCAATTAATGCTGCGGGGAAAAAGAATTAGTAGGGTAGGTGTACACATTAAGTCTATGTGCTTTCTAAAAAAAAAAATAAAATAAAGAAAACAATATTTTGTGCTACTCGTTATTTTAACAGATCCAGAAACGTGTCACTTTCATGTCAAGTGATGCTTTACTTTTCTTCTATTTTCAACTACTTCTTCTGTAGGTACATTTCACAAAATGCAAAATGAGAGATTATTGTTTAGATTTTTCTGCATAAAGAAATGATACCGTGTCAGTTTTTGCTATTTCCGTTAACATGAAACGACGCGTTTTATGGGGTAGCGCATCAAGGTCATTCGTTTCAGTGAGAGATAAACTACCAGAGAATTAAGCATGTCAAATATGTACACTGAATCTTTTCTGATCCTTTTTCACATTAGTCTGCAAATAAACACAAATGTATTTATTTATTTTATTTGTTAAAAGCTTGGTTTAAATAGTACCGCTCTACAAAAATGTGCAATAGAGCCAACACAGGCCAACTATTAGGATAATGCCTAAATATTTCTGTATGTGGACACAATAATAACTAATGATATCTGCTCCACATTATATTTAAGACCCACGCATGATTATGTAAATACATATTTCATTTAGACAGGAACTTTTTTCCATCACTGGTCACTGAGGAACCATTTAAGCCCATATCAATGTATTCCAATGAGGAGTCAATCGATGTATAAATTTTAACCGCACTCTTGTGTGAAAGTGTTCTTTTATGCGAGATCATCCTGAGTCGATCATTCGTAAATCAGAACGGTTTCCTGTGACTAGAACGAGGGCCTCGGCTGACGCCGGCCTACTCACCTGCTGGTTTAAGAGTTTCAAAAGGGAAATGGATCTCAGACAAAAACAGAAAATAAACAAAGACAGCCAATACTGGGAGGAAGGAAGAGGAGATACATGAGCAGAAAGTTTCCAAAAATGATGTTCACCAAGCCGGCAGCCTATTACAGTGAGCATCAAGACTACCTGATGAGAGATACGTTCCTTGACAGAGGCCCAAGCGACCATTTCAGTCTATTTCAGTGGGAGAAGGTTGAGAATACCGAACACAATATCATAGTATCAATTAAGCCCACGCCTGAGTTTTGACTTTTTACATAAAATGTGTGTGAATTAATGAGCATTTTCAAATGAGAGATGCATTTTTAGACAGACCTCGCTATAACTCAAGCGAATTTTTATGAAAAATACCTGGAAACGGTCAGCTTAACGGGCACATTTACACTACGGGGACAGTGTGGCTCTCTTGACTGACATGTTTACTTTTACTTTTTTAAAAATTGTGTGTTTAGTATGAAATCAAATTGCTACTTGCTACAAGTTGCTTTAAAACACTGCACTACTTTTAATCACTTCACTTTCGTATGTTCATACTGATGAGGGCTGTTTGTGTGAAGTGATGCCCTTTATAGGCATCAGAAATGTGAACACACCACAATGTCTAACATGTCTGAGTGTGTTCTGTTGTGCTCTATGTTGCACCTATGGTCCAGGAGGATGATATTTTGTCTCACTGTGCACTAAATGTATATGGATAGGATGACAAAGCTCTACTTGACTTGACGTGCTCAGTGGCCTGTTCCTTCCTCTTGGTTCTGAATGTGCCGCTGTTGGAGTGACACTGGTGTAGAGCTGGTCCACCTGGACAAGAATTTGAGACCTACTGATAAACGTGTACAGTGTATTTTGTGCCATCATGTAGACTTTGTGACAGTATAAGTCACATGGACCTAAACTACAAAGACCAATGAATAAATCAACCGAAATGATTAACCAGATCATCTCCTGCGCTAGCTACATGCAATCTGAACAGCATTCTGAAGTTGGAAAAATGCCACTTCCATTAAGAAAGATGAGTAAAGGTGTGAGATCATGTGTAAAACACTACCATGTACAATAAGGAACCTGTAACTAACAACACACAGGTTACATTTCAGATTTTCTGTATTTTGTCCTGTCTCAGAGTCCTGTGGTGTTGGTTTTTTAATCTTGTGTTGCACCATGTTCCTAGAGGCACGTTGTTTCATTTCACTGTGAACTGTATACAGGGCTGAAATGACAACAAACCTACTTGACTACTCAACTTGATTTATAACAAGATTATATTGGATTAATTATCTCTGCAGCAACATTTTCTGCTGATATCGACACAACAGCAATACCTGGTATTTGATCGGTGCAATTTGTAATTTTAACAAAGTCTGTATTATGAACTAATATTTCGACATCCATATCCAATAACAAAACCAGTTCACGACAAGCTTTAATGTCCAAGACGGCCGACATAGCAGACAGCTACAGCCGGCTTTCTTGGCAAGTGGATTACGGATAAACACTGAAGAACGTGGAAGCTGCTTTAAGGTAACAAATGTTCTAAAGGTTAAAGTGATATGGGCAATTAAATGTCACAGGACGGAGAACCGCCTAATGATGGGTGTGCTTTTATACACCCTGGCTCTAAAAGGACATAAAAGTCTGCTGTTTATTTTTGCGAGCATTTTCCCATAAAACAAGCATATCAAAATTTTAAGGCTTTTTGTTTTTCAAAGGTAGTATTTAAAGTACACAGTTGGCCATTAAGGACCATGTTCTATCATTTACGTAGTTTATTACTTGGGCGAACGAAGAAAAAAAAAACATTTTAAAGTAAACTGAATGTTTCTTTCAGTGTGGTACTAGGAAGCACATGGTTAGCACCAGTGATTATGAAGAGGAAACAAAATTACTAAGGGTTGTTTGATGTGAGGTGGTTCAGTGTAGAGAAACTTACCAACTAATTTCTTAAGAGTGAAGGTGATGGAGGCAGAGTTTGTGACGTCTACAGTACAAACATGCACATGTTATTTACCTCACGAAATCACCAGTGAACCTACACATGAATTCCGAGTTTTTACATGTAATGCTGATGAGGTAGGTAAAAAAATAAATAAAAATTGGGTGCCATCTATTCCTTACATCACGGTGCATGCACCTCTCTACTCAGATTATGTTTAAACATCTCTAAATGTTTTGACCTAAATGTTGTTTCAAAACTTATCACATCAAACCCCTGAATTTTATTATGCTGAAATTTTGAAAGATGGGTGGAGCTCCCCTTTAAACACAGTTGAAGGTGGTCTACCACTTACTGCTACACCATGTGAAAAAAAACAAAACACCAGGTTGTTTTTTTTTTCAGGGTTGGGGCTTTGTGGAGGACAATATTAATGCTTCACCATACCAAGACATTTTAGACAATGCCATGCTTCCAACTTTTTCTGGACACAGATTGGGGAGGGTCCTTATTTAAAAAAAACAACTCCATCTTAAAATCTATGTGTCTGACTGCAATGTTATTACAGTCCCTGTTGGTGTCAGGTGTCCCAATACTTTTGTCCATATGGTGTATGTTTACCCAGCTCTAATAACTCACACAGACGCTAAACCCAGACTCTGTAATTGGCTAAAGTGCTGAATCAGGTGTGTTATATCAGTGAAAACAGTAGCTCTGAAAGTGCTGGTCCGCATCATACTCACTGTCCTTCTTTCTGCGTAGGTGTGCAGGCAGTGAGTAACGAGTTGTTGGGCGCAGACAAAACCCATAAAGCTAGCTGACATGGAAATTAAACTGATTTTTTTCTAGCTGTATAAGACAGTCCTGTGACATTTTCTAACCACCTGCACTAGAGAACTAAACAGTTCCAAAGAAAGAGAGGTGCTACATACACTATGTGGTAAAAAAACACCTGTTTTTTAGTGTTTGGGCTAGGCCCCTCACATCCAGTGAAGGCTAATCTTAATGCTTCAGCATAACAAGACATTTTGGACAACACCACACTTCCAACTTTGTGGACACAGACTGGGGAAGACCCTTTTCTATTCCAGCATGACTGTGTCCCAGTGCACAAAGCAAGGTCCATAACAACATGAGTTGGATGAGTTCGGCGTGGAAGAACTTGACTGGCCACACAGAGCCCCGACCTCAACCCCATCCAGCACCTTTGGGATGAACTGGAACTGAGACATCTCGCCCAACATCAGTGCCTGACTTCATAAATGCGCTACAGAATGGATGTGCACAAATTTCCACAGAAACACTCCAAAACCTTGTGGGAAGCCTTCCAAGAAGAGTGGCAGCTGTTCTAGCTGCAAAGGGGGGACCAACTCCATAGAAAAAGTATATGTATTTGAAAGTCCCTGTTGGTGTAATGGTCAAGCGTCCCAATACTTTTGTCAATGTAGTGTACCAAGTGCACTCTTCCGAAACACCAGCGTGTAAACCCATTTTCCTTCAAATGAATGGCCTGCTGGTTATATCAACTACTGTACAAACTGAAGGCAAATTGGTTAAGACGAATAAAAAATGTTTGACTATGCTACCAAATTTTGCCAACTCCTTGACCAGCAAGCTGGTAATATGCAAAATGCTAGGGAAAACTTAGGTTTTACCCAAACTTTCCAAAAGGTCTTCAGGTCGCCATGATGACAGCTTAACATCTCTAAAATCACACATTTTCATAAGAAAACCTACTAGAACATCTCTCCATTGCCTTAATAAACGAGTTTCATATGTCTGCCAGTGTTAGCCAGCTCCAGAAACCCAGGCTAGCCGGGCTTTTTTCGGTCCGTAGGGAAGCTTTTTAGCTACTAGCTGACATCTCTGGCTGTGCTGTCGGAATGAGAGCTGCCCAGACTGGCAAATTAATCAATAATAAAGCTACTAAAACTATATTTTTACAAACCGTACAGTCTAAATAATGTGTAATATATACTTGGCCGAGTTAGCCTTAATCCCAGCGGGAGTAAACACTGGGACGGGTGGTTCTCTCGGCTAGCTTAGCCTAGCTACGGCACGGTTCTGCTTGAATTGAAAACACTTTTCCTAACCAAAATAAGACCGTAGCTGCTCTTGATGTCTGGGGGACCAGAGTTTTGGTTCCCTAGAAGTGACAACCGACTATCCTGAGACGAATGAAGAGACGAGTTTGCGGTCGAAAAGTGAGTTAGAAACTTACCCAGCACCGACGGGTGGTGTGGAGTCGGAGAGGAGAGATCCTGGACGACTTGTGGTGTTTACAGCAGAATGTAAAATCCAGTTCAGGCTCTGAAATGGCTTGTGTGCTTGTTTTGCGTCCTTGTAACTTCTCAAGCACTTTTTGTCCCTAGCAGAGCCAGGGATCAGTCCGACGCAAGGAGAAGCAGCAATATGGCTGAGAGAGCAGTGGAAAGGAACGGTAGGGAATGTGGGCGCCACTGAGCCAGTGCAGGAGAAACAAGCAGCTCAGATCCTCAACTCGTCTGACAGGACAAACAAACACTTCTTCTCACTTACACCAGCCTCTACTGTGTTTTTGTTCTTCAGCGTGAAGCAGAGCCACACGCCTTCAGCGCCTTCTGTTCACACCAGCAGCCCGGGATCGAAACTCCGACGACTAATTTTGAGTGAAGCAGACTCTTGAGTTCTCTAAGGAAGTGAAAGTCCCAGTCTGACTACTTTAGCTGGTAAATTATACAACAGTCACAACCACAATGGTAACCCATCGTCACAGGTATAAGGTGAAATGTGTGAGGTTTACGAATAAAGACTTTAATTCTGTGTGATATAACACAGAGCTGTAACTTTTAACATCAGCTGTTAAAATAAAATAAACCGTGTAGCTTCACCAGGCATGATACTGACAAACTGGGATACTGACATACCGTGAAACTGACTTACTGGGATACTGACAGTGTTGTGCCAGTTCACACTGAAAAAGAACTAGTTCAAAGTTTAGTTCATTCAAATAAAAATGAACTAGTTCACGT
>JBBIGA010005259.1:0-15618 GCA_037576975.1 Alestes dentex | reverse complement strand
CTCCTCCCTCTCTCTCTCTCTCTCTCTCTCTCTCTCTCTCTCTCTCTCTCTCTCTCTCTCTCTCTTCCCCCACCCTGGTTCTGGAGCACCTCTACCCTACATGTTGTTGTTTCCCTTCTCTAACACACCTGATGCCATTTTATTCATAGCAACGGTTGCAGTGTTGGTCAAACTTCACCCCATTTTATCCAATTGAGACACTCAAAATACCTAAATTACCTAAAGCACTCAAATCAGATTCTGATCAGAATCAGAATCCAAAACCTTTACTGATCCCAGAGGAAACAGCTCATGTTACAACTGCACAGACACAAAGACAAGAACAACATAAAATGTATAGTCAAAGTGAAAGTCTCCAGAAAATACACTGAAAACAAAATGCTGTGGTAATAGTGGTTGGAGTCATTCTCGAAACCGAGTCTTTTACTGCACATAATAGTGATATTGCACATGATAAGATTATTGCACATATAATAAAGATATTGCGCATAATGATGTTTGCAATTACATCCAACTCCATACACGATGTCTCTACATGAGAAAACATAAAAGATACCTTACTTATTCACACTGGGCTATTCATTGGAATGTGCTATATTATACTTAGTTTACACTTAAAATGCAACACTATTGACCTGGACTGAAGCTAATTGCCACCAGCCAGCTTGATGACTACCATGAATTTCCCACCATGCAACTGTAAGCAGGAATATACTTCATCTGGCCAGACAATGAGATACTTGCATACAAACAAAATAAACATTGTCTGATTAACTGATTAACACTCAAAATTATGGTACTTTTTGGTATGTGGTACATATGTGTTACAATATCACATTATGTTAAATGGACTTTTGGGCAACATTCCATGAAACTTGTACAACCTAGCAACCGTAGTTATGAATGAATGTGTGGATGAAGCACGGTTAAGCCAATGGACTTAAGCTAAGATCAGTGTTTAATACTGCATTTCAAATTCCCCTTTTATATCTGACTACAGAGTACAAATCATTAAAAATTAATAGAGTAAACAGAACTCGGGAAGCCAGAGTTTGTTTTGCCTTTGCTCCGTTTTACATGACAATTTCCAACCTGACATTTTATATTATACTGTTGTGCAGTATAGCTTTTATTCTATTCTGCTTCTACTTTCTTCTCTTATGCTGTCCACTTTGCTGATGTAATAATGCAAATGTCCCACATATGACTATCTTATCTTACTTTACCTCTGTGTAAAGTCACAGTTATTTCTAAGTTACTAATTGGAACTCAAGTTGTTTTCTATTGCACTTTTCCTAGTAGGAGGTTAGATTTTCCGACTGGCTGACCTGAACACAGGGCTTTGAGCATGAGAGCGAAATGTAAACTTGTTCTAATCTGCGTCCAGCAGATGTCTTCAGTGTCCCATCTGCTCTTAAACGAAAGTGCCTTTTGAGCAGAGCTCAGGCAGCAGTGGCTGATGCGCGGCGTGTCTGCGGGCACAGCGGGGCGCAGGAGCGGATAATTGTTTTTATTGTGGCCACAGTTGTGCTGATGTGGTGCATTTCCAGCCCACCCTTCCATCAAGTGGGAGAGAGGGAATTAAATGAATCATTAACTCAATCACACAGCCCTTCGGAGTGGCGAACCCCTCTCTCCGCCAGATGGTGGTGCTCGTGTTGAATGCTGCCTTTAAAAGACGCTCGGATAGTTCAGTCACTGGGGAGCAAGTTGGAGAGCAGGAGTTTATTGCTCTAATAGCGTCCTCTTGGCTGAGCAGTCGCTTTTGTGTTCGAAGGTGTAAAAGCTGAACTAGGGAGACCTTAGAGACGCACTCATGGGCTTTTTAAGATCCTGAAGCTGGACTGTTGAGCTGTAAAGCTTAAATGGCTAGGGTCATGTAACAAAAACATGATGTCATCTAATTTAATTTCTGACTGATGGCTTATTGAAATAAACACAGCAATTTTTTGTTGAAAGTGTGGATTCTACTTTTTTAATTAATACCGTGTTTTTATTTGTAAATAGAAAAGAGGATATTTTAATTTTCATTTGAATAACTTTCCTAATTTTTTTTTATATTTTAGATTAAAGTTGTTGATTGCCATAGATTTCAGTGAATGGAGAATGAATGAATTCCATCTTAGGTTGATGATGTCATAATGGCCTTGAAGCTGATTGGCACTTTTCTTTCTTTCTTTCTTTCTTTCTTTCTTTCTTCCTTACTTCCAATTTTTTTTTTTCTTCTCTATCCTTTCTTTGTTTTTTCTTCCTTCCTTCCTTTTTTGTTTTTTCCTTTTTTGGTTGTCCTTCCACTCTTCCATATTCAGTTTACTCTTAGTCTTCATTAATTTTTCTCCATCCTTTCTTTTTTCTTCCTTCCTTACATCTTTTCATTCTTCCTTTTTCCTTTCGATTCTTCCATACTCATTTTTTCCCTTTTTCTTCTTCCATTCTTGTTTTCTTCCTTCCTTCCTTCCTTTCTCTTTCTTCCTTTCTTTTATATTACATTTTAATTCTAAGACTCATATCTGACAAATAATATTTTAAATAATATGACTTGTAAATGCTGTATCCACTTCTGTAAAATGTATCACATAACTTTCAGTTGTGTAAAGTGCTGTAGTACTCAGATCCAGTCTGTATTGTCTTGTCTTGGATTTGTACTTGGATTTGTCTTGTGTCTCATGAAATTTAGTCTCTCTGATCTAACCTGAGACATGATATCATATATTAATTGTATATGCTCTATTTTGACCACACATGTAAACAACTGAAAACCAACTCACTGCATGTGTTTGTGTTTAATTTACTTAATTTGCATTTTTCCTTTTTCAAATGTTTGTATCTTAACTTGATCTTGACTAATCATAGTCTTGGACTTTTCATGATCTCTTTGTGGCCTTGATTTCAGCCTTGATTGTTTATACTGTAGTGTTTTGCAAGAACAAAAACTTGCATGCATAATTTTGTCATGCTTTCTTTCTTGACATCAAAACAAACTCAAACCTGCTGATACATAATTTAAATCAAATGCAAACCTATTTATTATAATATTAGGTATAAATATTGTACTTACTTTTCAATGCAATTAATTATGTTCTTAATATATTCATTGTGTTGTCACATAATAGCATTTAAATAGTATACAAAAATGACAGCGGTAATTCTCGCCGAATTGTGGAGCTGTAAAGTAAGGAGCTGACCCACACTGAAACTTAATGCCTAGTGCCAGCGGTTGGTATTTATTGCCAGTTTAATATGAAACAGTAAATGAGGCACACATATCCTGAGCTGAGCTGCTGGGACATTTGTGACATATTTATCAGCAAATCTGACACTCCACACTGACCTTGAGTTTCCTGTGTTCCATGGCACCACCCAGGCTTTCTGCAATGTCCCATTCAGTTCCTCCTCCCAGGGCCTCTGAAGCCAGCACCACCGTCTTGGTATGTTTCAGAATAGTGCTGTATTACAGCCACAAAGAAGGCAAGTTGAACAAAAATATGGTATAAAAAGTCCTGTCTAATTTTGCAGATGGTGTTGTAATGGGACTTGGATAAGATGATCAAAAAGCAGTAGCTATAGTGTGTTATATTTGATTATTCATTTTGGTTGTACACTGTCCTCCCCTAGTTAGTGTGACTGCATCAACAAACACAAACACAGTGAAACAAACACAGATCAAACTTTAGGCCAGGTATAAAAAATTACATCCATCACTACTTTTTGTATTTCAGTTGGAAATAATCAGCCTGTGAATATGGCTTTCAGCAGACCTTAACCATAAATGGCTTGGTAAGAGCCAGCAACTTCACATCCCCCTGATGGTGCAGTGGTAGAGCACCATGCACTGAATCAGAAGCTCACCAGTTTTAATCCACAGTGCAAAAAGATTTTTTTTAAACACAAACTAAAAAACCAATGTTTTATGGTTTTATTGAAACAGCACAATCTCGCAGAATTTTCTTGCGGAAATGGATCTAGTTGCTAAATCATTCCTCCTGTTCCTTGTGCTGGTTTGACATTTTTAAATCGCTAATTCCAAATCATTAGAGTATATATGTGCTAATAAGATGGAACAAAATTAAAAACACGTCTTTTACTATGGATACTTGCTCTGCACAGTCAAATTTATGGCTACTGTTTTTCTCATCAGCAAGAGCACTCAGGCCTAAATCGGAGCGATACCATCTGCGGGGATACTTTGCTGAGCAAAGGGCTTACAGAGGAGACTCTGTGAGATATTTCATCATTCTGTTGTCCTTGGGAGCCCAACCTTCTCCTCCTGCAACAAACATCACATCTGTAGCACAGCTGTTGCACTCTTACACCAGGAGGCCTTTTAAAAAGAATGCTTCAGCTGTGAAAACGAGAGGAGTTTGACATACACATATGAAACCAATCTGCTGGTTAAAATAAGACAGACTGTTGTTACAATGTAAAAAAAAAAAAGGAAGCAGAGCTGAAGTTTAAACAGCAACAAACAGCAGGCTGATACATAAACATGCTGAGGCTTCTGGATCAACTTAAAAATATTTGTACAGAAAAAAACAGATGGGGAAAAAACAAAAATACCACACCATGTTAATATTAACAATGAAGTTTTATTTGATTTTAAGGCATTTGTTGTGATGCACCATTTATGCTCATTGGTTTTTATGGGCTTCAAGAAAGTTGCTCTAGTTTGCCCTCTTGTGGTCATCAGCTGACATGAAAGGTTTTACTGTCATAAAACTTTAGTTTACCAATCTCCTAACTTATTACACTGTACACACGTAAATAACCAACATCACAAAGATTACATTTCCCAGTAATTCAAATAAAACCTAATTAGGTTGTTGCGGTTTACACATTAGAGGTTAAGCGTTCATGCTGGCGCTTGCAGCTGTAACGATGAGCACCTCATTTAGGGCCATTAAATCTAAAGATGCCACAGCGCTTGTACATTTTTTCCACATTTTCCACATTATGTTCTTTAATAAGGCATCTTTAAAACAGAACTGCAGGCTCATTCTCCGCAGCAAACACATTGAATTTTCTCAAAAGTTTCCATGGCCTGGACCCCTGGTGACCTGTTTGTTTAGGTGTGTGCTGATTAGAAGTTCACATGCTGAGATCCAGCCTCCACAGTGCCTGAAACGTGACAAGCCTGCATCTCTCTCTCTCTGTCTCTCTCTCTCGCTCTCTTTCTCCCCTCCCCTCACCTGAACCTCTGAACACAATTAATAGTGCAGTTATTCGGTCCAGCTCTGTAGCATGTTGTCTTCATTAGGGTGGCTCATAACACTCGAAGTAAAACTCTCTCCTTTCCGGCCAAAGGCCACTGTATCCACATGGACGGCCCATTTGATAAACACAATACATTTTAACTGTTGCCTCTCATTAGCTAAAGTAGAGTTTAAAAGGCCGGTCATGGGTTCCTAACTGCCCATATACCACATTTTCAAAAGGCCACTTTTGATACCAGGCAACATAAAACATCTGGTTTTGATGCCATGTAGATTCACAGAAATGACATAAACAGTGGGAAGGGTTAGAACATGGGGGTTTTAATGAGAAGGCGTAGACTGAGCTGGTTCCTGACTGGGTGTTTGGGGCCACTGTTTATGGCCCATGACTGTGGGAATGATGTCTCCTTTCCTAGGGAGTGACTGACATTTTTGTTGTGTTCTTTTATAGGAGACACTGAGGGCCCCCCAGCCCCGAGGCAGGGACTGGTCACTACATTCACAATCAGTGGATGCAGCCCCCCGCATACATTCACAAGAACTCATAACTGCTAAAAACGAAAGAGGGATTTACAAAGAGAGGACATGGAGAACTCAACAGGCCCCAGTGAGGGCCTACGACTCCACTGCAACATGTCTGGCAGACATAACTTCATCTTCACCTTCATCCCTGTTGTCTACACTTGCAATTTCGTCATTGGGATGGTGGGCAATATCATGGTGGTGGCCGTCATCTACCGCTACATGAAGCTAAAAACAGTGGCTAATGTTTTTGTGCTCAACTTAGCTGTGTCGGACTTGACCTTCTTAGTCACTCTGCCAATGTGGGCCACTTTCACTGCCACCGGCTACCACTGGCCCTTTGGAAGCTTCCTGTGCAAAGCTAGTGCCGGCCTGGTCATTCTCAACCTGTACACAAGCATCTTTTTCCTCACAGCACTTAGCATGGACCGCTACCTGGCCATTGTGCATCCTGTGCGTTCCAGGCGGCGGCGAACACTCTTCTATGCCCGAATCACTTGCGTTCTGGTGTGGGCCTTTGCTTTCTTGCTTAGCGCACCAACTGCCCTGAGCCGAGACATCTACAGGATTGAGAACCACAGCATGCTATGCGGAATCCTGCACAGCAACGAGTGGCTCCACCTGCTGGTGTCTCTCAGCATCCTAAAGAGTGTGCTGGGCTTCCTTGTGCCCTTCCTCATCATCATCACTTGCTACTGCTTGATGGGCCGCACCCTGCTCGGCGCCAGGGGCCTGCTGAGGAAAAGCTCCCGTTCCCGAGAGGACGAGACGCTGCATATGCTAGCAGCCGCAGTGCTAGCTTTCTTCATCTGCTGGGCTCCTCACCAGGTTTTCCACTTCATGGAGCTGCTGGCCATGCTGGGGGTGGTGAAGAACTGCCATGTGCTGGACGTTATCGACACCGCCATGCCCTTCAGCATATGCCTTGCCTACTTTAATAGCTGCGTCAACCCCATTTTGTACGGCTTCGTCGGACACAACTTTCGTAAAAACCTCTTGCGGCTGCTGCGCTGTGACTCCGCTTCAGTTAGGGATCATCGCAACATCAGCACAAAGATGACCACTCTGTCTCACAGAGCTTCTGACTTTCTACATTTGTCTGCTAGCAAAAAGGTCTCAGAGCAAAATGCTAAGACATTGGAGGAGCCAAAAGCCTAGTACAAAAGCTCAGAGACAGCCTCTTTCTCATTTGCCTTTGGAAATGAATATTTGAGTTAAAAAAACATGGTAAAACCAACTTTATTGGAAGGTTCCAAAAAACAGGAATTCATTCATTTCGGATACTGGAGAACTGTTGTTTGCTGGGCATTATAGAGATTACCATGCCCTTCAACACCTGCTTCACTTGCTGTAAAAGCTGCATAATCCCTTCTGCTATAGCAGTGGTCACCAACCCTACTTGTGAAGATCTCCCTTCTTTCAGACTAGCACTATTTCACCACCTAACCCATGTAATTAATACCTTCCAAAGTCCTAGACTAGCTACATGAGGTGTGTTGGATTTAGGTTAGAGTAAAGTTGGCATGACACAACATTCAGAAGAATCTACAGAGGCTGCCTCACTGTAGGTCAGCTCCATTCAGGGAGATGGATAATTATCCTAGCAGTAGCACTGACTAGATGACTGCTGAAACTGCTTCTCTGTCCCACAGAGTTTCTGAATTACTGCTTCTGTCCATAGGCAAGAAGGTATCAGAGCATAATCTGAAGACACTGGAAGATTCAAAGGCAGAGTTCAAAGCCTTTGCAAAACAAATAGTCCAATACGACAAGAATCAGAACTCCATTTTAGACAATACACAGATGCATGCAGAAGTTTTGATATCACAAATCATGTTTTGCCGATTTTTATATGAAAATAAGCACACATACATACAGAGCACACCCTTCTGCCCATTAAATGCATTATTAGTGTTAACATATGGGGGGAAACAAAATCTAAAATGTGCCATGTGAAGTACTTTTTCATACATGGAACATAAAACACACCACATAAACACAAACAGTACAATAAATTTGCAACAACCTCCGCCCCCGAAAAACCCCTGTTTAATTGTGTTTATTTCCACTTCAAACATCAAAAAACATTTAATTCAACCAGGAGGATTAAATATGATGGTAAGCACAGCTGATGATTGCAGATTATGTTAAAAAAAAAAAAAAAAAAAAAACATATAGCAACAAAAATGGAGATACAAGATTCAGTCCCAACGCCATCAATGTCTAATTAACTACAACTGTTCAGAACTGCTTTGGTTGAAGCAGAACGCATTCTATTTTGGATGCAAGGTCATATGCCAACAAATATCAGTCTCACAGTATCGGAACCTTATCAGGCTTTTTACTGATCAAGCTGTCTGGCAAGCTTGTTTACTGAAGGCGCCTTTAGCCAGCAAGTGTGAAAAGTGTTGTCGGTCACATTCAAAACAAATTTTCCTAAAAACGATTTTTCCTAAAATCTTCAAGATTAAGTTTCTACATGATTCTGGTTTTATTAAATTGTGATTTTCAATTATTAGCTCAGTAACAATGTTACAAAAGTTACATAAAACAAAGGTCACTCCAGGTCTTGCGTGGTGTTTTAAGCATGGTCTCTGAATGTGTATCGTAGAGGTATGGCAGACACTATGCTTTTGGGATTTTGTTATAGATTAGATATAGATACCTAGATTCAGTCACATAGTCTGATCTTCATCTTGAAGTACAAAATGGTTTCAAGATGCTCTTTGCTACTGATCGTTCATTTTTCTCATAGTAGTATTTAAGGTTTAAATAAACTTTAAATAAAACATGACACAAAGTAGATGTTACATTTGACAAATGGAATATACTGTATAAATTGATATTGGTGGTACTTATGATTTCTTTCCAAAATGTAGTGGATTTTTAGGAATTTAAGAGAAATGGTGGTGTTGTTTGATAATGTAATGGTGATTATATAATATTGTATATTTCTGTTAGAATAATTACTATGTGTATTGTGAAATGGGATTTTCTAAATGTCTACATGTGAACATTTGATGTACAGCTTTATTGTGTGAAATGATATGTAAAGAAATGGTTTGTCAATTGTGTTTTAACAGTTCTCTAAATGTAAATAAAACCACATCAAGACGGTAAAATGTATATCTATCCACACACATATATATATATATAGAAGGAAATGGAATACATGGAAAATTCCCTCGACCTTCACTTGGTGTGGCCTTGAATCAAGGCTCTCCCTCTCTCTCTGCCTCTCTGTAATATCCATAGCTTTTTCCAATGTTAATCATTGAATGGCCACCCCTATGATCTTACACTGAAAATGCCACAGATGTAAGATGGACACACCACACGTGAGCAGGAAAGGCCCTCTGGGATTGGACGGTACTTGAGGGCCAGGGGTTATAAAGGCAACCATGGAGAATTAACCAGTCACACAGGCATCATGAAGGTACTTCTGCTCTTGGGACTGGTAGCCGTTGCTCTCTGTGAGCTGAAGCATTATGAGGGGTAATCCGTTCGTCTTCCTGTTAAGTCCTGCTTTTCACCTTAAGATCCAGAGGTGATGTTGGTTTAAAACAGTGGTGCTGAAGCAGGTAACGCAGGTAAAGGTGTTTCTTGCCATTCTCTTCCAGGGATAAAGTCATCCGTCTGAAACCTAAAATCAATCAGCATGTGGTATTCATCAAGGATCTGGCCAGCAAGATGAAGGTACAGTTATTTATGATGGAGATCCATTTTACCAAACTGGTCCCGTGTGTGGAGGTCATTCCTGGGTTCAGGTCAGTGATAGATTAGCGCAATACGCCACTCATAGCTATACATTATGGTGTGATTTTAAAATACTTAACGGGTACAGGAAGGAATAAACTCGGTGAATCCCTTCTCAAATGTTTAAAAATGTCTTTAATGGTAAAGATATGCTGTGGAATATTCATTTCTCAAAATGATATTTAAGTTAATAGTTGTAGCTCCAAAATTTCCAAGACACTGCCTGCTCACAAGTGTGTGGGTGTGTCAGATGGTATAATGATTGACAGTGATGTCTCCCTGGCAACAACCCAGCATCAGTGGCTGTAGTAAGTGGTTCAGGTTGTGCTTGAATCATCTGACTCTGATTCCATTGAACCAGAGCCTCCCCTTCAAGATGATAGATCATAGCGATCTACCTGAACAGCACTTTACAGGCTCTGAATACTTCTCAGAATTATTATTCCGGCACCACCATTAAAATACTGATATTAGCATGTTGTAATTATGAATCATTTTAAGTGTTAACAGAAATATTCCAGTTTTGGATTTACAGCAAGTAGTTTTTCATCCAGTTTTGTGATCACAAAGGCACATACAGACAGACCCTACGTAATTTAGGGTCAGATAAGGAGACAGATGAACCAGCTGGATTTCTGTTTAAATGGATAGAAGTGATCATTTAAAAGTAACACACTCATAACTATATCCAAACAGTTATAAAACAAATAAAATTCATTACATTTTTGCATAGAAGGTTATTAGTTGCAATTTCAGTTGGTCTGATTATTAAGGGTAGATAGCAAACGAGTTTTGAAGACAGGGATACTGTAACTGGGGTCGGGGTCTTAGGACCATTCTAAGGACACAGCACAGACAGGGACCACTTCGAGAACACTATCTAAAAAAGAATATGATACAGTTTTGGGGGCCACGTATTACATGCTTTCATATTTCCAATTTATTAATTGTAGTTAGAATAACCCTCATTACTGAAATGTGAGAAAAAAAGACTAGTTTGCATGTGTAATGGAACATATTGGTACTACCTTTATTTTAGAAGAGCCTGACTTTCCAAGCTTCCTCAGCTTCTCCTCCTGCTGTAGCAGAAGCAAACACACGATTCTGAATGGTTCTTTAACAGATCTAACATGACAGATGTGACAGAGCAAAGTGGTAGAATTTTGACACACTTGTGTGCCACACTTGTGAGGGAAGTCAACAGAAAAGACCAACATCCCTCTTTCTCAGTTCACAGTTCACATAGTTTCTATGTACATTTCCATCGCTGTAAAATTGTAATGCAACCATATAATGATCAATATGTAATATTAATAATAAACCTTTACACCTTAATACACTTCAGAAAGATTTTTTGAGACAGAAGTTTATGGATGCATCATAGAAAGTTTTGTAATTTGTCTGGGATCTCTGAGATGAATTATACAAATTCTGAATGTTATTACAATCAGTAGAAAAGGAACTTCTAGAAAAGTTGTTCAGAGATCGCAGAGCGTCTCAGATTTTCCTGTGATTCATGTGAAACAGAACAGACTGAAAATCACCCCAGAGGCCAATGTAAATCTGTCTGTGGACTTGCAGGTGGACTTCTGGAGCCCTGACAGTGCTGAGCTGGTCACTGTTGACATTGATGTTGACATCCATGTTCCTGCCACTCACATGGACATGGTCTTCGTCATGCTGGACCAGAGCGGCATGGACTTCGAGTAAGACCTTCTACACATTTCCCATTGTCTGATTTTATATGTACTATTTTTCATATTTATCGAAAGAAATATGATCTGAAGTATGAAATGACACATTTGACTTTAAATATTGGCAAACAGGGCTATACAGAGATTGTATTAATTACGCTTTCAATTACACTTTCCAACCCTCAATTTCACTGATGCTAAATTTCACTGAGGAGGGGAGAACCTTTAGATGAATGGATGGATGGAGGGATGGATGGAAAGATAGATAGACAGATAGACAGACAGATAGACAGATAGAAAGATAGATAGATAGATAGATAGATAGATAGATACATAGATACATACATACATACATACATACATACATACATACATACATACATAGATGCATGTTGTTTTGGTATCAATTTGTTTTTGAATAAATTCATAAATAGGTATTAACTTCACTATTCATATTTGGCAAGATATAGTTAAACGTAAAGGATTGAACGCTGTTCTAGTACGTTTCTTACATGAAAATATGTGAAAAACACACCATCTTCAGAGAACAAATGTACAAATGGATTTTGTCATTTAGTGCATAGTTTACGTTTATTTGTTGAGTTTAATATATTGGAATAAAACAGGAGAAGTATCAAATGAACCAAAGCTTTTGCACTTTTATTTACATTTATGTTTATTTGTTCAATTAGTTAAATTCAGTGCCAAAACAGATATTGTGCATTAAAATATCCTTGCTGAAGACATGTGCTTATTTATACTCAGAAAATGAATTAAACATGTAATTTGACCAGGAGCACCCAAACCTTTATATGCGAATATATCTTTTTTAACACTGAAGAGAGTGGAAAATCTACATATCAAAACAGCATATTTAGAAGTTCACAGTGGTCTATTATGTTCACTCTTATGTGCAATACTGAGGATGACTAACGCCATGGTTTGTAATGTGCTTCTTAATTTCAAACTTCCATCATTACTGAATGAAAGTTTGGTTTGTGTGGGGTTTTGTATGTGGCGTGTAGCGATTATTGAATTACTATTTTATTGAAAAAGGCATCTCACAGCTGATGAAATAGGCCAGAATCTCAACAAGTATTTACCAACCCTTTATGTACTGCCCTTTTCTTCATAATCTCACTAAGGAAGAGTTTATGATCTACTGTAACCATGTTTATAGTTGAGTTCTGTCTCTCTTGCAATGCAGGGTCCTGATCAATGATGTGCAGGAGGCCATGAATGATCAGACGGACAACAGGATGCAGACAAAGTCCCATGACTACACAAAGTACAACAACTGGTCAACGGTGTCACCATCCTAACTTAACTCTTAAGTCCATTTCAGGGGTGTCCGACTCCAGAGAACCATTTAATCTCTATTTTTGTTTTTAATGTTTTTAAACATTTTTACATGCGATATTTTTAAGATATTTTAACATAATTTGATGGTGAGTCAAAAGTATATGATGATCAAACCAAAAGAAATCATCCAAAATTTCAAACCTTGTCACAGTGTTTAACAAGGACATTTTCTTCTCCTGCAACATTTTGGAGATGCAAGGATTCGTTCCTTCAGCAGCGATATATCATCATCTTCTGATTTTTGATTATCGCACCATGCAGGCAGAGGAAAATCATTTTAACCAGCAATATTATGCCTCACCTGGCGTTCATGAATCATCAGTGAGACAGGATGATAAACTATATAGAGTTGCGTCCCAGCAGGACTGGAGTCTGACACACTTGTTCTGTATTTATTCCTTGATTTGTGTGTTTCACCTGTTTGCTGATATGAGGGGCTACTCTGTGTGTATTTTAGATCCAGGGCTGGATCACCTCCATCACTTCAGCCAATCCTTCCTTGATCACAAGAACAACGATTGGAAACACTTTTGAGGGACGGCCCATGCATCTGCTCAAGGTCAGCCTTCACTGAAAGCACTGGTGTCATTTCCCTGTGACTCTTGCAGCCAACACACTCATGGGATGGAACTTTCAGACTTTCCACAATCAATTCTGATTTTATTTTATTTCTAATTTAATTCCAATTCCATGAAGTTTTATTCAATTCTGTAAGACTCAGACCATAGACGGCGACTGATTTTATGTTGTTAAACTAAATTTCAAAATGTAAATATCTTGTGTTTCTGCATCAGTGATGGCATCACTGCACACGGGATAACATTTCAGAATCAGAATGAGAAACCTTTGTTGATACTGTAGGAAACTGCTTATGTTACGACTGCACAGACGCACAGAGACGCAGAGACAAAAACAATATAAAATATAGTATAAGTAAAGTCCAAATAAAAGTCTTCAGAAGTACTCAGTAAATGCTTAATATTAAATGCATTATGCAATGAACAAAAAAATGCTGTGGTCAGTAGAAGGCAAATTGGGAAAACACTGTTGGTGGTCTGGCACCTCCAAGCAGATGCTTTTACTGCCCGCTACACATGCTGGCACAAAACCTACACTGGAACAGTTTTGTTCACAGTACATTACAATACATTCATTTTGCAGACACTTTTATCCAAAGCAACTTACAATTTTAGGAAACACTCAAGTTTTAGGACAGTGTGAGAACCAGAAAAGGGAGTAGTGCAAGAAGTGTAAAGTAAATTGAAAAGTGACCATTTGTCATACGTGAACACAACACAGCACACAGTATGAAATTCTTCTCTGCATTTAACCCATTCACCAACTGAAGCAGCCAGGAACACAGCGGCCGGGAGGGCAGTGTGTGGCAATGGTACCTTGCTCAAGGGTACCTCAGTGGTGCCACAAGCAGTCCAGGGATTCAAACGCACAACCTTCTGTTTGCAGGGGCAACTCCACTAGGCCACCAGCTGCTTGCATTGTGAGCTTAATCAGAAGAGCAAGTGTGAATTATGAGAGAGGAGCTGCTGTCTGAATTCCTTTCTGTTTTAATTTAGTTTAATGTCGCCTTTAATGTCCCTTTAATGTCACCACTGTTTAGAAGCAACTAAGACTCATAAAGCTCATACAGCTAAATTAAATCTGATGATTTGTAGTAGTTTCTATGGTATACAACCATCAATTGACTATTTGCAGGTTTAGTAGAGATGAATTGTGGTTAATGTGTCCAGCTCTCCTCCCTGCAGATTGGAAAGAGCTCCGGCTCCACCAAGCCTGCCATCTTCATTGACTGTGGCATCCATGCCAGAGAATGGATCTCCCCTGCTTTCTGTCAGTGGTTTGTCAAGGAGGTAAAGATCATATATATAATGTATGTATGTATGTATGTATGAATATTATGTTGCAAAAATAGCCCATTTTAAAATGATGATCATGGTTGTTATGTCAGAATTATGAACTACAAGAGAGCAATGTTTTAGTGTTATCGTAATAAATGTTATTATGGTGACCGAGGATATACTCAGCACTTTAATAACTAATTGATTAGTGTACACTACCAGTCAAAAGTTTTTGCACATCCCTGGTTTTTACTGTTTATTTCATTCAGATTTTTATTCTTGTTAAACACTGGAAAGTTGTTGAGTGAACAACTATAAATGAAATATGTCCAATAAATCAAGTTTCCTTAATAAGATGAAAGAATCTGTAACAGTGCATGTCTGACTCCTGTTAACTGGTTGTGTGGAGGTGCATAATCATATTCTAGGCTGTCCTTTAACTTTAAATGTACTATAGTGTGAAGGGGATGTAAAACTTCCAGAGGTTTACATGATGTTACACTAGTGGCAGGTACTGCATTGAACAAAGTGCAATGAATGAGCGAAACAATACAATAAATAGACAATAGAGTAGTGTATCAGTAGTGTGAATGGGATGTAAATCCAAGACATTCCAGTAAGTAGACAATACAGCAATGTACTAGCAAAGTGAGAAAGATATATAAACCTTCCAAAATGAATAATATTGCACCATACATATAATGTACTGTTTGTCTAATTAACATATATTTGGTAATTTCCTTTATGATTAGGCCGTGTCTACCTATGGATCTGATTCCGAGATGACAAGCCTGTTGAATCAGATGGATGTCTTCGTTCTGCCTGTTTTTAATGTGGACGGCTATGAGTATACTTGGACTAATGTACGTCCCTCCACAACTCATATTAATCCCATTTTAGCTCAGACTGATGTTTGGTGTCAGCCCCATGGTGGTGCAGTGGGTAGCACTGTTGCCTCACACCTCCAGTGTTGGGGGTCTGAATCCAGGTCCTGGTCTTGTGTGTGTGTGTGTGTGTGTGTGTGTTGAGTTTGCATGTTCTCCTCGTGGTGGGGTGGGTTTCCTCAGGGGTCTCCGGTTTATCTCAAAGTCTAAAGACATGCGCGTCGGGTGAATTGGGGATTCTAAATTGACCTTAGGTTTGAGTGTGTGAGTGAATGGGGTGTGTGTGTGTGTGTGTGTGTGTGTGTGTGTGTGTGTGTGTGTGTGTGTGTGTGTG
>JBBIGA010005249.1:0-15619 GCA_037576975.1 Alestes dentex | reverse complement strand
TTTACTTGAGTAGAATTTAAGCAAAGTAAAGATACTTTTACTTAATTACAGTTTTTCAGTACTTTTTCCACCTCTGTTTATATCCCACCAGGATGTAAAAAGCACACAGATATTAACAAACCATTTTTGGGAGTGACTAGGTAACGCGGCATATGAGTGAGGGAGTTTTCCTTTTTCTGTGGCTTAGTTGTGTTTTTATGATTTTACAATTGTGTTAGGATAGGTGAGTGACTTAGGCTAGGGTGTCTTTCGACTAACATCAAAATTTGGGTTACATCACTGTCGAAGGAATGGATCTGTGGCGTAACTTGAGGACCCCCTGAATTGCATATAAAAAATACTGTAAGCTAACCATGGCCTCAAGCAATGGTATATTTAGCATCCTTCCAGACTATGAGGACTCAAATTGGTGTTACACACTGCATGAAATGATCACCCTCGCAGTGTGATAGAACATGCTTTAATGGACATTGTCCAACATAAACGTAACAGGCACTCTAAAAAGGTGAGTTTCAATCAGTCAAAGGAAAAATAAATATCTTTGAGAAGTATGTAAGCAAAATTAACCACCATCCCACCAGACATCAAGCTTCATTATGGCTCTTTGTTTAAGCTACTTAATGTGCCAATATTATATATATATATATAACTGTTCACCACAGTTTGATATCACAATATAATTTATTAAACCACATAAAAATGTTCAATGTCATAAATATGTATTCTAAATGCCACAGTTAAATCTGGAACAAGAACTTAGCAATATTTGACCAGACCCAGAACATGCACAGAGGAAAAGTGAACACTTGGTTGACTGAAGAAGTGCAAACACTTATAAAAATGTTTTTTAATAAAAAGAGCAAAACCAGCATTCTGTTTTGGAGTAAGAGGAAAACATGGCCTTACTTGTGGGTTCTGGCTTGCTCACTGTTCCCTAGTGTGGTTTTGTTCAAATATGTTGGCAGACAACTATGCAGATATCAGTGCAAGCCTGCCCATGTTCACAGATATACAGAAACAAATGTATAAATCTCTAGTCAGGAACTTTCAAAGACTCCTAGGACAAGATTGTGGTGTAGAGGTGACTGCGCTTTTGAAGGCCCCTTGACTCTAATATCTAATCTGCTGCTAGATATTAAACAGGCAGGCCCCGTTGACATTTTTAAAAAGCGACTGAAGTCTCAGTTTTATACTCTGATTTTTTACCAGCTGTAAGACAATGTGTCTGTGCTCTGTATTTTA
This sequence comes from Alestes dentex, assembly GCA_037576975.1. Classification (NCBI taxonomy): domain Eukaryota; kingdom Metazoa; phylum Chordata; class Actinopteri; order Characiformes; family Alestidae; genus Alestes; species Alestes dentex. The sequence continues at coordinate 14,377 of JBBIGA010005249.1, read as the reverse complement.
TTTATTTAATACTGTCTGTAAAGCATTTTGTTGCCAAATCTGTAAAGATACTGTGCATATAAAATGCAGGGAAATTCAAGGTGTGCACAACATCACTACTGAAGGTTTAATTCAAGATTTAATATTCAAAATATCTTTATTGTCAAGACAACAGTATACGCAGTATAAAGTGTATTGAAATGCTTTTCGACATGGGCTCTCCATAGTGCATTTTCAAAGAATATCAAAAATACAGAAATATAGGACGAGATATACACAAATCTAAATCATTTTTTAACAGGGCAGGGACAATGGAAAGTGCAAGTGTGCAATTATAATAAATTGAAATGTGCTGCTGGCATTTAAAATACCAGGATTTAAGTTATGGTCAGGAAACTGCTGACATACAGTTGTAGCAGCTGCAAGTTTGGCATGTTTAAGCAAATGTACAAATGTACAAAAATGAGCATTTTGTGTTAAAGTCCAGTCTGTAGTATTTGTGTCTACACAAATGAGTTTAACAGTCCTTTAAGCTAGACTGGGACAAAAAAAACAGGCATTTTGAGCCAAGATCACCTCTCGCTGCCACCCCACAGCTCCGCCCTTGCCAATAGCTCACGCACTACTCCTCGCAAAGAAAAGAGAAAATTATAGGAGGAGAAAGGAAGCAGCCTTGGATGCAAATCCTGATCATTAGTTGTACCATGTTCATTGTTCAATAAAATACCAACTATTTGGCAATATTTCCCTCTGCTGTCATTTATGCAGGACTGTGGCTATTGTAGCCTGATGCTAATAATATTACAACTGTATAGTGCTGATGGTAGCATTTCAAATAGGCTTTTTAACAAAGCGTCATTCAGTGTAAGAAATTGTGGTCATTCATATAGTGCATATATTGATCTAAAAATGAAGAAAAATTCTAATAATATATGCAGGAATGTACCCGTCACATGCACACGCAAAGGTCACAGGAAATTAGCGCGTCACTAGGTATATAAACAAGGAAATGGGGTTTCCTCTTCGCTCAGTCATTGAGTCTACACTCTCGCCCTGCCGTCTTCTCGTCTGGATACATGTGAGTACTCACCTAGTTGTGCATGAGTGTGAATGTTGGTTCCAGTGGGAATCTTACTCTGTTTTTAGAGCGTTCACAGATCAAAGAGCGTAATTAAACCAGCCCTCTCGCTTCTATCCGCGCTTGGGCTCTTCCCTCACGCTACACAGGCAAACTTAACCGGCCAGGTACGGTCTTGTTCACTCTCATCTACGTGACAGAATGACTGAGCCTTTTGTTGTGAGCCCAGCGGACTGGGTCAGTGCGAGGTATTTCTAACTAACCTCTCTCTTGTTTATGAGTTCCAGCCAGAACGCTACCCAACGGACCGAAGCAAGACCGCATTTCTCGTCTCCCACCTCACGGGGCAGGCAGCCGAGTGGGCAGCGGCAGTTTTGATCAAATTCAGAAGACTGCTACAACTACGTGGGATTTTCCCACTGACTAAAAGCTGCCTTTCAACATCCTGACAGTGAGGTAGAGGTGGCTTATCGGCTATATCACCTGAAGCAGGGAGACTGTCCGGTGAGTAAATATAATGTCGCCGTGCAGACGGGGTGGGGCGACTCTGTGCTCCGGACGGCCTTTTACGAGGGGCAGGCCACCCGCATTAAAGATCAGCTGATAGGACGAGAGCTCCCCGACACCTTCAAGGGTATGATCCAGCTGTGCCTGCACATCGATCAGCGCATGAGTCCCAAGTCGGCTCCTCATACCCTGCCAGCCACGCCCACTACTGCTCCATTTAAAATATTCGTCAGCTCCCCGGATCCTCCACCTCCGTCAGATGCCCACTCAGGAGCCGGGGAACCCATGCAGTTAGGGTGCGCTTCCTTGAGCCCGGCGGAGCGAACATGGCGGTACCGCGAAGGACTGTGCACGTACTGCGCATCATTTGATCAGCACCGTGCCATCTGCCCGCTCCGTCCAGGAAACGGTCAGACCAGGTGAAGAAGAGTAGGTCTTCACCTGGATTGTCTCCTCTGGCCTCCACTACTCCAACCATTTCCGGATTTACGGTTCAAGCCCACATCCAGCTCAGCCACAAACGGGTCAGTGTCACCGCCTTTGCCTTCGTCACCGGTGGCTGGCAACTTAATTGACCATTCTTTTGCTGTTCAGGTGGGTGTAGGAATTGAAGCGTTATCCCGGCCGTTAAGAATCACAGCCGTTGATGGTCGACCCCTCCATCGCAGCCCTATCACTCACCAGACGACACCTCTTCACCAGGAGACGACACCTTTTCTCATCATTTGCCTCACTTCCCCTCCTATCATTTTGGGTTACCCTTGGCTGTACGCCCTTTCCAAGGACGAGCAGAAGGCCATGGAGGAGTATGTGGCCGAAGGGCTTTGTTAGGGGACTCTCTGCCCTTCATCCTCACCAGCGGCCGCGGGGTTCTTCTTCGTGAAGAAGAAAGATGGAGGCCTACGTCCTCGTGTCGACTATCAGGGGCTTAACAAGATCATGGTGAAACACCATCATCTACTCCCTCTTACTAACACCGCCCTGAACGCCCTCTCTGGTGCTCCCATCTTTACTAAACTGGACCTTATGAGCGCTTACAATCGCATCAGGGAGGGTGACGAGTGGAGGACGGCCTTCATCACTCCCACCGACCATTATGAAACGCTGGTAATGCCTTTTGGTTTGTGCAACAGTCCGGCTGCGTTCCAACAACTCATCAATGATGTTCTCCGTGACATGCTGGGTCAGTGGGTCTTCGCCTATCTAGATGACACCCTGATCTACTCGAAGACTGAAGAGGAGCACACCCAGCATTTCCGAGCAGTGTTAGAGGTTGCTGGCCCACCGACTGATCTGTAAGTTGGAGAAATGCGCTTTCCACCAGCGTTCCACCACGTTCCTTGGTTTTGCAATATCCCCGCAGGGCGTGGCCATGGACCCCCAGAAGCTGGATGCTGTGCGAAACTGGCCTCTACCTGCTTCACTTAAACAGCTCCAGCGTTTTCTGGGGTTTTTGCGAATTTCTATTGACTCTTTATCCGGGGCTTCAGTTCAGTCGTGGCACCTCTCACTGCTCTCACCACACCCTCCAAGTCTCCATTTCAACTCACACAACGAAATGTTCCCTCTTCACCTCGGCTCCCATCCTCATCCATCTGGACGTTGCCAAACCATTTGTTGTGGAAGTGGACGGCTCTGATGTGGGCGTAGGAGCCGTTCTCTCCCAACGTGGTTCAGACCAGAAACTGCACCCTTGCTATTTCTTTTCCAGAAAATTTAATCCCACTCAGCAGCGCTACGGGGTAGGGGATCGTGAGCTGTTGGCCATCAAGTGGGCTCTGAAAGAATGGCGTTACTGGCTTCAGGGCAGCCGTGACCATTCATGGGGGCAGCTGTGACCAATCTCAAAGGCATCCAGCAGGCGAAATAACAACCCTCATCAGGCGTGGTTGGCTCTGTTTTTCAAGCAGTTTAATTTCACCATCTCCTACCATCCAGGGTCGAAGAACACTAAGGCGGATGCTCTTTCCCACATTCACCAGATGGAAAATCCCCGGACAGACCCCACGCCTATAATTCCATCGAACATAGTTGTTTCGTCCCTCCGGTGGGAGTTAGAAGATCGTGTCCGCCAGGGGCAGACCTTGGAGCCCCTACGGCAGCCACTCCACCTGGACGACTCTTCGTGCCCACCAACCTACGCTCGGAAACCTATCCAGTGGGCCTACTCCTCTGCTATCATGGGTCACCTGGGAGCCAACCGTACCCTCTCTCTCCTCCAGCGGGCTTTTAGTAGCCTGGGATGGCCTCCGATGTCAAGGAATTTGTCCAGGCATGCGCGGTGTGCGCCAGGGCTAAGACTACCAACACTCGCAGTTCTGGTGAACTCCAGCCTCTCCCGGTTCCTCACCGTCCTTGGTCGCACATCGCGCTGGATTTCGTTACCGGTCTGCCACAGTCTGAAGGCAAGAACACCATCCTCACTATTGTGGATTGTTTCTCCAGGGCCGTGCACCTGGTGGCACTCAATGGGCTCCCCTCAGCTAAGACCACTGCTGAATTAATCTTAGAACACATAGTCCGTTTACATGGGTCCCCCAAGGACATCATCTCGGACAGAGGGCCCCAGTTCACAGCCAGGTTCTGGAAGGCCTTCTGCCATCTGATCGAAGCCACCTGTAGTCTTTCCGCCGGGTATCATCCCCAGACTAACGGTCAGATGGAGCAGACCAACCAACAGCTGGAGTGCTTTCTCAGATGTTTCGTTGTGGATCATCAACGCTCCTGGGCCCGCTACCTCATTTGGCCTGAGCTGTCTCATAATCTACTCACTTCTTCAGCCACAGGTTTAAGCCCTTTTGAGGTATGCTATGGTTTCCAACCTCCGATGTTTGACCATCTGGAGCCGGAGGTTGACATACCGTTGGCCCAACAGTTGGTCCGCAGGTGTCGGCGGCTTTGGATGCAAGCCAGGGAAGCCATTCAGAAAGCCAATCAGCGCTACACCGACCAACACCACCACCGACACCCACCAGGATGATTGTACCATGTTGGTGACAGGGTATGGCTCTCCACTAAGAACCTTCACCTTCACACGGAATCCCAAACGTTATCCTGACGGTTCATTGGACCCTACCGCATCGCTCACCGGATAAACTCTGTTACCTTCCGGCTCCAGCTGCCTGCCTCGCTTCGGATTCACCCTGTGTTCCACTCGTCTCACTTCAAACCCTTCATCACCTCACCTCTGGTTCCAGCTGCTCCGGACCCTCCTCCGCCTCAGATCATTGACAGTGGTCCTACTTACACTGTCCGGCGGATCCTCGACTCGCAACGCCGTGGTCATGGCACCCAGTGCTTAGTCGACTGGGAAGATTACGGCCCGGAGGAGCAGTCTTGGATTCCCGGACGGTTTATTCTGGACCCTACCCTCATTCAGGACTACCATCGCAGGGTATCCTCTCAGCCGGGGGGGGGGGGCTTTACTGTCACATGCACACGTCAGGTGTCGCGCAAAGGTCACAGGAAATGAGTGCATCACTAGGTACATAAACAAGGAAATGGGGTTTCCTCTTCTCTCAGTCATTGAGTCTAACCTCTGGATACACGTGAGTACTCACCTAGTTGTGCATGAGTGTGAATGTTGGTTCCAGTGGGAATCTTACTCTGTTGTTCAGAGCGTTCACAGATCAAAGAGCATGATTAAACCAGCCCTCTCGCTTCTATCCACGCTTGGGTTCTTCCCTCACACTACATGGGCGAACTCAACCGGCCAGGTATGTTCTTTTTCACTCTCATCTACGTGACAGTACCAACAAACTGAATATTAATGTATTTTAAGCAGATTTCTCTTTGGTGCAAAAACTTCTTGAGGGTGTATGGGTAAAACTGAAATGAAGAGCCTAAATATAGTATTTTAATAAGTCATGTAACTCCTTTCAATTTTCTAATCTCATACACTATTTTTTAAATTATCTATTTTATTACACTGAATGACATTTTAAAGGTCGCTGTTTAGAAACAAAAGTAAAAATATATGTTGGTTACTATTTTTTGCACAGGAAATATTAAAGTTAAACAGTAGACAAACCAATTTACCCAAAAAAGTTTTTTTTTGAAGCTTGAAAACCCAGTTTTGTCTTTGACCAACTTCACTGTCCGCTGCAGGGACCTCTCTTCAGCGGTGGTGCAATTATCATATCAGACTGTGATGTAGCAGCAGAGAACACTTTCAATGGTCCTCTGGCAATGTTGCGGTACACTCAATTTACTAACCACCAGCACATACATTCTTAATCTTTAGAGGCAACAGACTTTACTACATCCCATAGCCACATCTTGCTTCTCTACCTCTGAAAGCAAATGGTCTATTCTGAATAAAGTCACATCCTTCTAGACTGCAGCAATGAGAGAAAGCTAGATATATGGGAAACACAACACAGAGACAGGCCACTTAGAGAAGAAAATGGGCCCAAGTAATGGATGTGAGATTGTGTATGTACACACACACACACACACACACACACACACACACACACACACACACGTTTATACAGGTGAAGGGCCAAGCCTATGGTTGCACTAAACAAAGACCATTCTATCAGCTCAAGCAGGTCAAAATACTGAGCGTGTCTACAGGGCAGAGATGGGGACACTCGAGTCTGAGACTCAGACTCGAGTCGCACTTAAGTCGCACTAACAGAGACTTGTGACTTGACTTTAGACTTGCCCTCAGTGACTTGAGACTTGACTCGGACTTGGGCGTTGTGACTCGTGAGTCATAACTCAAACAATGTTCATTTCATGGAATTATGTATTTATATCTCGCACTCTTTCCAACGACCCCATATTTGCCATAATCCGGAGTTATTAGCTGAAAACCGTTCAACTCACCTCGGTGTCCCATTACTTTTGTCCGTTTTTTTTTTTTTTTCCAGCTAATAACGGTTTTCGAGGGGTCGTTGGAAAGGTCTTTCCGAGCCCTATCTAACTGTGAAGTTTCACATTTAGAGTGCGAGATATATTTTTCATATTTAACATTTAGTTTTAAGATCATTTAAGGTAAATCCTCCATGTTGGTCAGAGATGATCACATCACAAAGTCCCGCCCCCTGCTAAGTACCAGCCAACTGTAATCGCGGGGCATGGCCAATTAGCATTTCTTCTAAACATCTAGAGTTCAACATTTACAGCTCAAAAATCCCATATTTAGAGTCGCTGTTTGTGAACATTGCCATCAAAATCTGTGTCCGAAAAGTGCACTCGTTCACTGTGTAGGGCACTATGTAGTGAATGAGTGAACAAGTGCACATTTCGGACACAACTAAAGACTTGAGACTTGACTTGGATTCGAGCACAAAGACTTGAGACTTGACTTGACATTGCCACTCAAAGACTTGAGACTTGACTTGGACTCAAGCACAAAGACTTGAGACTTGACTTGGACTTGGGAAAAATGACTTGTGAACATCTCTGCTACAGGGGAGGGACGGAGAAAGTGCATGCATGATACATGGACGCTGTTCCATCCCCAAAGCCTCCCAGAAGCCCTGGGCAGCACTAAAACAGGCCAAGCTGTGTCCAGCAAGCCCAGAGAGAACTGAGAGGAGAAAAGAGACGGCTTTGTGAGGAAAGGCCAGGCCTTCTCCAAACACGCAGCTCAAGAAAGACTTCATGCAAAGCTGTCAGCAGCACATTCCTTATTCTTCTCACCTCAAAACACACACATCTGCATTACTATCTTTGTGAGCTTTTATTGAACAATTACTGTAATCCATGCCTAACCCAAATCCTTAAGTTAGTACTGAAAAAAAAAAAAAAAAAACAGAAAGATGCATTTTGTGTAAATGTCAAAAATTGTGTGAATGAAAGGTCAATCACACGTCTTATGATTTATATTAAAAAGTGCTTGTATATTTATATAATATTAAAGCAGTCACTGCCTCTTACAATGTAAAATTTGACTAACCACTGGAAATGGGCAAAAAATAAAAAACTAAAATAAAATCATTTACCATCAACCTACATTGAATGTTAAGAACATTTTTTTCATTTGCTGTAAACTGAGATCAGTTTTTTGTTTTTCTGACAGAATTTGTTTAATTTCACTTTGTGTATATGGCTTAAATGGCAATAAACCTGCTCAACTTGACACAAACTGCTTTCAGGACCATGGTGCAACTGTATAAATGACCGATACTATACTCTAGCAGCAGAGACGTGTACAAATGCAGAAAAGAGGCACACAACAATAAATATAACTGTGCAAATATAGAAACATATGTCAAATATAAAAAATTAGCAAGCAGGGTGGATGGGATAGCTAGTTGGCTGGCTAGCGTTAGCTTTTAGCCTAACACATTTTAGCATGTTTTAAACTTTACAAAACTACTAAATGGTCAAATATACATAAGTAGAATGAAGATTGATATAACACTAAAAGGCAATGACAGGTCTATAGACTCCAGTTCATTTACGGCTACAATCTAGCTGAGGCAATCTTTCAGTCTGTTCAGAGTCATTTCTTACTGCCTACCCCAAAACCCATTCTAAATATGGTACAAACCAAAAGGCCATCTCTTTTAACATCCAGCTTGGAGAAGTAGTCCTCTGGGTGCCAGAACAAACCTAAAAACATCATCTGGTCTGTCTGTTACCTACTGTTCTGGAACAATCCCTGCCCCCAGCTCGCTGTCTGCTAGTAGACAACAGACCCAAATTGACTGCCCCTAAGAAACAAAATGCCTGAACATTACATTTCCATACACAGTCAAACAGTTAATCAGGATGCTACCTAAAATGTATTTAGGTCCTGGTGATCTAAATAATAAGCAAACGCTACAAACGATTATAGTGAGGCTGCAAACAGCCAAGAACCAAACTGCTATTTTACTACTTCTTGACAATATTTCTGCACAGTGCTGACCTCAAATGACCAAGTTAAAGAAATAATTACCAAGATGAAGACAATAACCCAATCACTGTCAACACAGGCTGCCCTCAGGGTTTGGATAAACATTAAAGGTGTTTTGTAAATTTTTAGATCACACATACTGTGTCCTAAACCACATCAACATGTCTTCCAACACCTTATTCAGGGAAATAATTTGACTTCTAGTGATTTTTATAAGGTAGCATTGCAACTGTAAATGAAAGGACTCCAAAGATGTTTTGGCTGATCAACATCTGGGTTAAGTGGAAAGAGTGTAAATTCTGACTCTTTCAACGTTTTGCTGGACTTAAACTCTGCTGATGTTAATTCAATATTAGATTTGTTGTGTGGCATCCATCCTCTGGCTGCAGATTGTGGCATTGTTGTGAGAAACTGTCAACAAATGCCAGAGAAAAAAAAAAAAGAGTAAGTGGGGAGGCATGGGGGTAAGGCTCCACAGGGAACAGAGAAGAATGTGTACATGGAGGTGGTCGACCAAAACAGACATCCAGAAACAAAGAGCCTATTCTGTTCTCATGGCGCAATATAAACTTCGGATTGACCCAGGAGGTATGCCTGGCACGAAAGGCATCGAACAAAAAGCAGTTAAAGTTAAGAGTTGTGCGTATAGATCGATTGTACAGTCCTGCAAAAAGATCATGTGCTTGAAACTCCGAGCATGTTTTATCACTCATCATAGATGATGTTGCCCCCGCCCCCACCCCGAGCTTTAAACCTTAAAAAAATGTAAGAGGGCTTTCTTAAAGTAGAGCACAACTCCTAACCGCATGAGGACCGCAGACCTCTCAATACACATCGGAGAACCCGTCAAAAAGTCATAAATAAAATAAATAAAAGTAGTATAAATAAAACAGATGTGAATGCTTAAATAGTTACCGACATTCCCTGCATGTCGTGTTAGTATTTCTCATCATATTCCCATGTTCACGTCAGCTCTTCTAACCTCAATCCTGCCGCACTGTGTGTAAATGAACCACTGGAGCCAGAGGGGCCGACAGGCCAGTCCGCCTTTTCTTCACAAATACAATCGTTATCCATAAAAACTATTGTAAACAGGAAATGTAGTGATAAACCAGTTATGTTCGTTGCACCCTCGACATTAAACCTGTTGAAAGAGCTGGGAGACTTTCACTGGTTCATATTTTGGCCCTGTGACAATGAGCAGATAGGACACTACCGACCTGAAACATGCAATAAACTCGACGCTAAATTAGAAACCAACAACAAAATGAGTCATTTTCATTTGTACTAACATGTATTATCCACTCACCGTGCCGTACAGGACGCTGTCGGTCTCGCAGAGCTCTGACAGCTCGCTGAGATTGCGGTCCCACTGGATGAATGGTTCACTGCTTTCCAGCATTTCCATGGCAGGCAACGAGTTACTTCAGTAGACGAGCCGAGAGGTTTACAAAACGAAACAAACAAAAAAACCCACACTGTACAGACGAGCTGCAGAGCGGGAAGAAGGCTTTTCCCGACAGTAGAAAGTTCAAAAGCAACTCGTCGGAAACCGTCTCTGTCCCGGACGGGAAGTATTTTTCTGCGGTTTTACTCCTTTGTGTCAAAAAACCTGGAACCTGGTTGTCGAATATTCAAATTCAACACACTCACAGCTAGTAAGCTTTTCAAATCAGGCAGTACGTTCTAACACAAACACGAGATGGACTTTTCTCCGTTTCCTCGGGCCGTCGGACGCCTCCTCTCAGATGATCAGGAATTTGGGGGTGGGGAAACAGTTGGAGTAAAGAAACACACTTCTTTTCTACTTGGCCACAGTTTATATATCGTTTAAATAACTGCATGACACATGGAATACAAATATTGTGTTCTTTATAACTTAGTAACAATGATTCTTAACTCCATATGAAATATTTTTTAAAGGTTACGCAATAAGCAATCGAACCTCTCAAAACCCGGCCAATGAAATCTACTCCAGCCAACCAGATGAGTGTCCACTTACAGCGCAACGCTGTAGAGAGCTGGAGCCAATGAGATTGAAGAACATCCAACAGCGTTTTATTGACGTGTCCAAAGTCCAATCATAAGTTACGTAACTCAAGGTCTCGGCGAACCGCGTGAAGCCAAGAATCCTTAACTTCAAGAACCGCCTGTAAGTGCCATGCTTCAGAACACACCCATCACTTCGGTTGAGGGCCGTTATGCGTTAATATGGTGAACTCAAAGATACAGTAATATAACTACCGGTTATTACGTTTCTCAGAATAAAACCGTACACAGTTTACCAAATGTCCGGATACATTTGGCCACATGTGACTGAATGGAAGGACTTCAAAAGAAAATACAAGAAACCTCTCTTCAAAGCACACTATAAAATTTAGCAGCACTGGGGGTATATGAACAGTTATTACAAGAAAGGCTTTAGAGATCAAATCTGCTTAATCTTTGGTTTTACAATATATTTAAGTATGCACCAATAAAACAGTGTAAATGAAACTTTGACATAAAATCTGTAAGGTTTAAACCAGGGTGTGAACACACTAAAGTGCAATTTGTTAGGATTAGAAATCAGCCTTTATATGATCATTCCACATTCTGTTTAATGTGTAAATGCAGAGCAGAAGAACAGTTGCTGAAGAGTACTGAGTCCAACATAATACAAAATATTATTCTTGGTTTTTTTTTGTTTTTTTTTTAGCAAAACTGGAGAAAAACATTTCAGACTCTATCCCGCACGTTGTCACTTAAAAAGACAATGTTATCTGTGGGGAAAGAAGAAAAGGTTCAATCAATAAAGGACAGTCAAAAAAGTATCATCTTCAACATCTGCATAGTAATACAGGAGTCATGAACATAACTTTGTGATGACTCATCTTCAATATATTTACCAGAATGTTAAGCCTTTTGGCTGTGGGGCATTTTACAAATTCAAGCTGCTATGTAACGTGATATGTAACCTGCGATAATGGTAGTGGCCTGACGTCTCACATTGTTCTTGTCTACATACTCCCCATAGTCTAGCTTCCCTTCAACAAGAATACGAGACCTGGAAAACAATTGTAAATTAATTTTATATAATAAAAACATACACAACAACCAGACTCTGACAGTTCAGCAAAGAGATAATCAGAAACAGTACAGGACACTTACCCTTTCTTCACATACTGATAAGCCACATCTCTTAGACCAGGTTTAAACACAGAGATTCTGTGCCATGTTGTCTTCTGACTGATATCTCCTGTAAAACCTGTGTGCATACAAACATAAAAACCTGTATTCTAAACGTGAAAATAGCATAGGTTGTCAAAATGTTCCAAAATAAATAAATAAATAAAACATGTAAAACAAAATTAAAATCTGTTATTTCACTTGAACCTCAAGTTTAACAGGCAAGGGACAATAAAAAGATGTTCAGTATTTTCACTGACAAACTTAATTCTGTTTGGTACACATACATTTAGAAATTGAAGCCTGCAACTTTACCATGGGGTCATAGTCCCTTTTCTTTTAATTACACAGCTTAATTGTTTGCAGTTTTGCAAGAGGAATTTTGCCCATTATTGCTGTATACAAGATATTCATATATACATATGAAAAGAATATATCGCAATATCAATATGACCGTTTCTGAACATACTCACATACCAGATACATTTCAGCAGAATAAACACGCTTCAAAAAAGTACAGAATGCTATTTTAAGAACATTTATTGTGCAAAACGTATTTTTAAAAATTACAAAACTTTTCAAGTAATTTTTAAGATCTGTAACTGTCATACAGCTTGGGCATTTCAGTTTGACTAAAGTGTTTGCGTATTCCAAACCGTGCTTCGTTTTGAGGTAAAACAAATTACTTGTATTCCCTCTCTTCGCTATTACGCCTCGTCCACGGGGACGTCTGAACGCCATAGGCGTTTTTGTTGCGTTTTGTATCTGCGCTTGATTGACTTCAGTGAGGCGTTACACTGGGCTCATCTGACACTCCAGCCTGCAGCCCAATGTGTAGTTTCGTGTATTCACCTGTGGGGGCAGTAATTATTCTCTCCAGATTGTTTACATGTTGGCCATCTTGATTTGTAGTTCTACACTAAAAGCATTTGTAGCTCTATATTGAAAAAGTTTTATTCTTTGTTAAAACTTACAATCGATATTATTGTTTTAAAAATCCTCCTTATACGGCGCTGTAGGCAGGAGAGGATTTTGGCAGAAATTTGACGCCTCACAAACGCGCAGCCGCCCGAGCACTGGGGCCGAACGCCTGTGTGGATAGTGTGATTCGCTCCAATGAGCAGAAAAACGGTCGGCGCTCAGTCCGGCACCTGGCACCACGAACGCCCGAAAAACGTCTGATTCGGACGCCCGTGTGGACGAGGTCTTACTGTCGCCCGGCATACTTTGCAGATTATATTTTTCTGCTCAACATCCGACTCCTTAAACCCAAAGCAGGTCCATATGACCGACGTCGCACCGGTCTTCTTTACGAGCACCTACTCCTACTCCCCGTGTAAGCTCCATGCTTGCAGCCGCTGCCATGCTTTCGACCAAAACAGGCGCAGCTTGATGCGCTATCATGGTAGGCCAGTATAGTCAAAATATCTACCGTTGGCCAAATTCATATCGTTTCTACCGTATACCGTTTATACCGCAGTTCCTGTTAAAAGACGTCTCCCGAAAATTCTAAATGTAAGCCTCCACATCAATGGTGCCTTCACAAATATACAGGTCCCTTATGCCATGGGCACCGATGCACCCCCAAACCATCACAGATGCTGGTTTGTTGATAACGGTCTGGAGGGTCTTTTTTTATCTTTGGCATGTACAACCTGAATTTTTCCCCAAAGACAAGCTGAAACATGGACTCACCTGACCATAGAACACATTTCCACTGTCTTTCGGTGCATCTCAGATAAGCTTGGGCCAGAGAAATCTGCACATAATTGATGTGTAGCTTCCTCTTTGCGTAATACAGTTTCAGGAAGCATTTCTTGATGCAGTGGCAGATTGTGTACACTTGTCACCAGTTAACCTAATTGAGGAACCTTCCAGAAACATACTTTTGTTTATGTTTATCAAATAGAATTAAGTGTGTCAGTGAAAACTCTGGACATGTTTTCTTTGTCCTTTTGCCAGTTAAAAAAAAGTTTGAGTCAATTACCAAATGACAGATTTTAGTTTTTATTGCATTTTCAGAAAGTCTCCCAACTTTTTTGGAAATAGGGTTTGAAGAAATTGTATTTCGATCTAATGCACCATTCAGATCAGACACATTTAAACACTTAAAAACAACAGTATGGAATTATCCTGTTAAAAGTAATTATCATGAAGTGTGTGTGTTAAAACAGTGTATTGTAGCAAGACTGTGAAAACCGATGTTGTGAGGTAAACTTTACAAAACTGGCACTTGCGATAAATGGCTTGTCCAGTATGGGTTAGGGTTAAAATTGAACTCACATCAGGAGATTAACTGAAAGAGCACCACTGCCCACATTAAGTGCTTAAAGGGCTATCTCTTACATAAACAGAACTGCAGAGGGAAGTGCTGTCACAGTATTGGAAGGGATTTTAGTTGTCAAATGAGTCTTGGGGCTCAAATGCATTTCAGACAACCTCCTGAAGTATCAGATTTATATCTGTTTTAATTGTGTCTTGGGTGCATTCACACTTGTATTTTTATGTGGCTTAACCTTATCAAGACATACTCCTGATACTTAAGATGCATTAAGTGACCAAGTGTAAACGGGTTCTCTGTTGTTGACGACACTGGATTTCATGGCCCATATTGTAATTTAATTTTTTAAGTTTATTTTGTGTAAACTTGTAGTCAGATTTTCAGTTTCAGTCAGGGATTTTCATTTTAGTGCATCACCAGTGTTTATCTAAAGAATACAGGTGCTGGTCATATAATTAGAATATCTTCAAAAAGTTGATTTATTTCACTAATTCCATTCAAGAAGTGAAAC
>JBBIGA010005229.1:0-15620 GCA_037576975.1 Alestes dentex | reverse complement strand
GAGAGAGAGAGAGAGAGAGAGAGAGAGAGAGAGAGAGAGAGAGAGAGAGAGAGAGAGAGAGAGAGAGAGAAGAAGAAAAAGAAAAAGCATTAAAGAGAAAAAGAAAGAGGGGGAGAGAGAGCACTTCCACTCTACAGAGAACAGCCTTTCTTTCTCTTCTCTATGACTCTGCTTTTGCCATGAAGAGTAAGAGTAAACTTTTATGGTATATAATAATAGTAAGAGCTTGTATTGTATTGTGTTTGAAGTAGCATGTAAGACAAAATTTCCCTACTGGTAAAATCTTACAGGTGATTTCTTGTAATACAGGAAATACATTAAAACGGTACAGATAATATAATAAACCCATTTTCAGAAATCCTTTCATTTTTTTCCTGATAGAACAATCCATGGGGAAAATGGGTTTAAGTGGCTAAGTAACTATTACTCCCAGGTTTATGTTTTCTGTCTGGTCAACCGGACAGAGCGGATGGGTAATGAAAATGTGGGGCAGAACACACAGCAGGAGAACGTCATATGACCTCCCCATTCCATGAATAAACGCACACGCGCTTGTCTTCTCCGGAGACTCCTGAGGTGTCCAGTATCCGTCCATGCTGACCTCCAACACTCCAGAGAGATGATTCACCCATAATGCTCTCGTACAGAAACACATCTGAGTCAACATTCCCAGCAGAAACGCAGTCAGGTGCTGATGCACCTGCAGCCACCAGGGGGGAAAAGTAACTGCATTATCTTCACGAGACATGGCAGATAAAGAGCAAAGTGGAAAACAATCCCCTTTTTGGGGTCAAAGGTGAATGAAGATGTTGTTGTAGGAGATATGAGGAAAGATAAGTGATGTAAGCAAGGCTAAATAACAGATAACAGCCTTATCAAATGCATGTGATACTGTTTTAAAGTGCAGCATACACTAGACAGATATGCAAGCACGTGTCACATTTAAATAACTGCACAATTTGCCCACTGAAAAAATGCACAGTGGTACCTAGTAAGCGATTCACTTATTTGTCCTTTACCACTGTTGTATGTGCAGTTTTGACAGATCCAGCCAAAAAAAAAAAAAACTGCACAACTGTCAGTGCCCTAGTAAAGCTACTGAGGAAAGTTCATCTGCTGCCAGTCATTTTACAGAAGAAGGAAAAACATTCTTGAGTTTGGATATTAACTTATATTGATGCTGTACAGTACTTTTTCAAGAAATATGAAACGTTGCTCTTACAGCAAGAATATATATTTCGAGCTTTGCGTATTCACTAAATCTACTTAAAAGGTTCAGTTGAGACTTTGAGAACATACTTAAGGAAGGAAATTAACCAAAACAAGCCCATTTAAGAAACAGCAAAGCTGCAACGTTCATTCTCTAGCTGTTCTGTCAAAGCCAGTGCTAGCCACTGTTCACATTCAGTGTTTCTGCATGTAAGTGTGTCAGCTAGAAGACTAAGAAGAAAAATCCATTCTTCCACTGTGTGGTAAGTAAATGGCCTGGAAATGCACATTTCTAAGGTCAAGTGTCTCAGCAGTGGACTCAGCTGTGCTCAGTGGAACACTGGCAGTTAATCCTAATAGAAAGTGCAACCAAATCCCATTAAGCAAAAGCGACAGTCCAACAAATCTTTACACTCAAACTGAACTATTGTTTCTTGCACTTTCATTTAACATTGCTGAAGCCAGTGACACAAAACAGACCCAAAACAGCTTTCTGGATTTGTACTTTCTGGATGTGGAAAATCATAGTCAGACTCCTCATTAGAAATATAGTCTTGTTGTTCCACAGCACTTCTGAAATGGGATCAGTGGTGGGATTTTGGTGTCATATTGAACAGATCTGAGGTACAAATATCCCAAGCACATGGATTTTATTAGTCATGGGTTTGACCACGTTCTTTGATGATGAGGTCAGAAAGTGCCAGAGACGTTTGTTTGTCACCAGTCCTTCCAGGAATCTTAGCAAGGGGAAGCCCAAAACAGCACGTGACCTTGTCTCCCTCTTTAAATAGTCTAAAAATATAAAATATACTCCATGTCCACTTCACTAGAAATCCCTAGCTTATACTTTCATTCACCATTCACATTCTGAGCTTCACCTTCCGTATAGGTCCACCATACAGAAGTACAATTATATTATAAACCACACAGTTTATCAGCCCCCCTTTATTCCACTCTTCAGGAGAATTTAACACATGTCACTGTAAGAGGTTAAGAATGTTCTATCATTCAAAATACTCAGCCAAGGGCAGCCCTGTGGACAGAAACTGACCACTGATCAAGGGTTACATCTTTAGTAGAGAATATCTCATTATAGCAGAACCACTGAAGTTTGACACAAAATTCTATGATAAAGGGCTTCAAATAACAAGCCCTTCATCATTGCAAAACTTCCAGTGTAAAGAGGAAAACAGCGAGAAAGTCAAAAACAAATAAAGAAGTTTGCTAAATGAAGCAAAATGACATTTTTGTAAGTTTGGAAAGAATGTGATCTGTAATTAACAAACAATTCAGATAGTTTATCTATGCATACCTAAATAAGGTATTGCTACTTTTTACGTTTCTATTTTAAATACAATACAACATTTACTGCATGCTGCACTTAGTTATGTACATTAGACTGAAGGTATTTCTACCATAAAAAACTCACCATTCGAAGCCACATCAAATCAATTGGTAAACAGACATACAGTAATTATTGCTGTCTACCATTCCTGATTTCTGACTCCAGGCTGTGGTTTTCCCCTTAGTATATGCAGGGCCAGGGTAAGTTTAACTTTCCTGCTGGTCTGGGGTGATTTTTGGCTCCAAAATGATGGTCTGGACTGGACTGGAATGTGGTACTTTGCATAGTAGTGTGCATGGCTTATTTATCTTTACATATACGTGTGATTTGTTGGGGGTTTTTTTTTCATCCTGCATGAGCATTCTGTAATCTGATCTGCTATCTAAAACTCCAGTCATGGCTTTAATTCATTTACATATGTAGCAGTAAGTTGGCAGTTTGAGTGACTGACTGTGGAGTGCTGCCATACAGGGAAATCAATATTGGAGTATTTTCAGGATATTTTAATACTTTATTGTTTTGTTGGGGGTTTTCACACCAAGTCCATTTTTCAGATTTTATGAACATAAAGAGTCCCACTTTGTAACTTTATCATAAAATGTAAGGCAAAAAGGCCTTGGGCTTTGTCACCCCACTCTGGCACTAATGGAAACTGTCCTGGGTATACTGAATATAAATCTTAAAAATACTTAAAAATAGTTGTTTAAAAATATAATTTTTCTATTCATCTTTTTTTTTTATTATTGCTTTACAGCCCAGCATAAGAACATTTTGCACCATGGTAGTTACTGCAGTTGCCAAGGGAATAATTCACTAATCTGTAGAAAAAGTGCCTGGCAAATTTACCACATAAACTTCTGTGGTCTTATTTAGTTTCAGTTTTGTTCAGGTTTTTCTACTCTTGTGAGTCAGTAAACATGTGATTTGAGTTGAAGTGCTGATGATCGAGTCCTCATCTCTGGCATCTATGGTAGGATAGGTCACTATTTATCTTCTGTGAATTGGAAACCGCCCACATAATGGAATGCCACCAGTGACACAGCAGTGAAATGAATCACAATGTGCCCAACTGGACCGGATGAAGGCCCCTTTGTGTGTTGGGGATGCACATAAAAGCATGAAGAGAGTGTCTGTATTATTCATGTGGTCAGGTGGGCCACGCCCTGCCTGGCTGATTACCCAGAACAACTCACAGTTCACTTTAACCCCTGAGAGATTCCACAGGGCAACAAAATGCAGCTGAAAGGCAGCCAGCCATGTAATGGTCTGCTGTGGACTGTGATATGGCTGCAGGTGAAAGAGTAGAAACTCACAAACTCTCTCTCTGTTTTTTTCCTCACCACTCCCTTTCCCTCGGTCCAAATCTTCTTTGCTTCATGCGACCTCTCCCTCTCTCTGTGTCTCTCACTCAGTAACCCTCACTCCCTTCTTTCTCACTCTGTATTAACGGACCAGGAGCTTGTGGTGGACAGGCAGTGGACTGAGGGTCAGAGTGAAAACATGACATTTCATCCTTTCCCTCTCTACTTCCTTCTGTCTTTTTTATCTCTCTCCTTCTCCCTCTATTTCCCTCTTATTCCTTTACCCTTTATGTCACTCTCATTCTAGCCATTCATATGTGTTTCTATCTCACTCTCACACATTCACTACTGTTGTCTCTGTTTTTTTTTCTTTCATTTTGTAATCTCTCTGTCTATTTCTCTCTCGCTCTCATTCATTCATTCACTTATTTTCTCTTGTCATTTCTCAGTCATTCTCTCCATCTCTCTGCATCTCTATTTCTATCTCTATATAGTTCTCTCTCTCCCTCTGTGTATAAAGAGCAGTGGAGCAGAACTGCAACAGAAGCTTTCTATGTAGCTCAGAGACCCCTCTACCATCCATTATTAAGAAGACTGAGTGGGCCAGAGGTCCTCTCTTCCTCTGTCTCTGTCTCTCTCTCTCTCTCTCTCTGTCTCTCTCTCTCTGTCTCTCCATCTCTTGCTCTTTGTCTCTCAGCTGTCCAGCGACACATCCAAGCCCACAGCAATGTGGTTAAACATGCGAGACAAAACGCCCACCCAGAGAAATCCATATTACACGCCAGCAGCCTCAGGCTGGAGGATTAGGGCACTGCTGTCTGGTTTTAAGAGTACTGAACACACACTCGCATTGACATGCAGCATCCGATCCATAATTTATCACCAAGAAACAAAGCAAGCTGCTGTCAATACTGACTTGCACGCTGAAAAAAAATCCTGACGTAATTCACTGAAGAAAAAAAATCAATTAAAGATCTAACTATTACAAAGAAAAAGAAAGACTGTCATAGTATATCATTAAACCCCCAACAAAAAAGTATATAATTCACAATAATTGTGAGTATTTTACCAGAGGCTGAGATCTGAGTGATTGTATGTACTATGAGGTGAGATTGAAGTTACATGGGTTACCTGTGCAAATAATATGTTTTAAGGTCAGCCACTCTGAATAACAACCCCTAAATGCCTGCTTTACAGCTTTGACAGCGTTCATATTCTCACTGACCACTTTACCAGTAACCCCTCTCCTGTACCTCCCATTCAATTTCTGAATGTGGATAGTGAATGTACATTGTATTTCCATTTGGGTGTATTCAGTCAAAGATGATAGGATTGCTCATAATTAATGAAAGCAAACAATTAGCAATGTTAGAATGTTTGTTCAAGCGATTCCTTTAAGGGGGAAGCCCGAGCCTGCTGTTGAGAGCAGCAAAAGTTTAAACTTAGCAGAAGTCCCGCTTAACAAATGGAGTTACAGAGGTGGTACATGCTAAAACAGGTCACATTCAACCAAGTTCACAAGCCATAGAGCAACAAACTGGTTCTCAGGGACCCCAAGATGGTCTACCTTTTCACTCTGTCCCTAAGTGTTGTGAGTTTTGAGAATGAGAGAGTATAAAGCTAGGAACCAAAGTTTCAAAGTGCCAGATCTGCCATAGTGACACTCTAAGAGTGTTTATTTGTCCTCTCAATCTAAAAGGAGACTGCGTTCAGCTTCTACAGCCTCTGATGGTGGAATTCAGTCAACTCACCATACAAGGAGCGTTTAATCACTTTAGTAAGGTCGTAAAAAGAGATTAACTGCAGCTCTGCACTTTTATGAGAGCTGGATGGCGCTTTGGGGTCACACCGCCAGCACTCTGATGTAGGTGGCTCACTGATGTCACCGTAACTCACTGGATCTTCAATCCCACCCCCCACCAACCCTTTGGCATCAATTAAACTACTGTAAGAAACCAATGACAGATTTACAGTCAGTCCTCTAAACCGAAGACTTGATCTGGCGTATTGCAGTTACATTAACTAATCTGACCCAGCATCACTGGGAAACGCTGTAAAGTTTAGACATGAAAGTCTCTCTTTCTCTTTCTCTCTCTCTCTCTCTCTCCAGCTTCACATGATTTGATTCTGGTGGGCTTTATGCAGTTTACACCACTCTGATTGGGTGGGGAGTAAGTTTATATAACAGGTTAGCTACATTAGCCACATAGCAAAAATGCAAACAATAAAGAAGCAAACTTCTGACAACAAACATGCTTTGGTCGATCAAAAATATTTGTGGAGGGGGGATTTGGACTGAATTGATGCTTTAAACTGAAACTGCACTGATTTACTACATTTCTGTACACATATATTTGCAGGATTCACAGAAATAAAGTTGAAAATTCATTATGCCTTATACATAATGAGAAGCCACAGCATTAATACCACTGACAGATAAAGTGAATAACATATGAGGGTGGGATTTAATAGGCAGCAAGTAAACATTTCTTGATGTTAGATGCAGGGACAATATACAAGCTTCAGGATCTGAGTGACTTTGACAAGGGCAAAATTGTGATTACTAGGTGACAGGTCTTGTGGGTGTTCCCGGAAAGTAGCGATTACTATCTACCAAAAAGTGCTCCAGGGAAGGAAGGACAACCATTAAACTGGTTGACAAGGGCCTGTGCACCCAAGGTTCAGTGATATACATGTGAAGTGAGGGCTAGCCCTTCCAGGTCAATCCCACAGAAGAGCTTCTGTGGCACAAATTGATGAGAAATGTAATTCTGGCTAAGACAGAAAGGTGTATAGTGGAGCATAGTTGCAGACTGGTCAGAGTGCCCATACTGACCCCTGTCCACGAAAGAAAGTACCTGCAATGGCCTTATGAGCAACAGAACTGAACCATTAATCAATGGAAGAAGGCAATGGAAGAATTACTTTTTCTTTTACATCACATGGATGGTGAGGTGCGTTTGCATTGCCACACTGCAGAAACTGCACAGAAATGGTTTAAGGAACAAGACAAAGAGTTTCAGGGGATGACTCCAAAAAGACCACTTCACATCAAAAGACTCTGAATGGCTATTTACAGGATTGTTTCCTCTTTAAGTCAGTAAGTCAGTGTGGATGATGCTTGTCAAAGATATGCCTTGATTTATCATCCATTGCGTTGTCAATGAGCAACTGAGACTGAGTAAGTTGGCACACTAGAATTAAGAACTGTGGCATCCTAATGGCATGGAAAGTAAAAGAACTTTAGCTTTTAATGGGGAACTTCATAAAAACATGAAGGCTATAGCACCAAACACAGCATGCATGCATTTGATTGCAGGATCCTGCTGTGAGAAGCTGTTTTCCATTGAAAGCACAATGTCCAAGTCATCCAAACTCCATTAACTTCCCAGGCCTGGGCCAGCCTCCAATTATAGGCACCCCCTCTCATTGGAGGGATCCCAAAAGGGCATTCGAATAAATAACGTTATGCAAATTAAGCACTTTGTTCCTTTCATCTAGTTAAGGCTGTTTGATGCGAGCTGTTACCAGGGGACACAGGTGGGTGGAGTCCAGTCACCAGCCTCAACAAATATTTAAGCAGGGTCTTAAAGATGCCCAGAATCCATGTTTCTCTCAAGATTGAGAAGGGTCACACTATAAAGACTTGACTTTAAACCTCTGCCAAATGCCACTAGGCTTCAGTCTGACAATAGCACGGTTTGTTGGCCTCATTCCACATGGCTACACTCTTGTAATACAGTGTGTAAGTGATTTCATGCATACTGTTGGACCCTAATGCTCTGTCAAGGCAACCTAAACATTCTCGCTTACTCATTCTCGATCCCTATCCCGACTGAGTGGAAAGAGAGAGGGGAGAGGGAGGGTTTGGGTGACTGACAGGTAATGTTTTGCTGGCAGAGAAAATATCATTTGGTCAGGTGAATCCCATGGGACGGTTAGGATATCAGGAAAGATGCAGGACCACCCAGGACGGAATGGGGGAGGCGACAGCGTCGTCAGACTGTCTGTCCACTTGACATTACACACATTCTTACTCTAACTTCTGCAACACGCACACACAGACAGCATTCACAAACATAGACTAAAGGCCTTCACGTACAGCCTGTGTTTAAACATGAAAAGTTTGTGCAGTTTGTAGAAATTATAAACAAATAGGCACTACATTGCTGGCCACTTGCACGCCAGGTCCAAACAATATTCCTTTTAAATTGTGCCAGCTATAATTTATTAAAACATGAAGAACAGACCTATTAAAACCAGCTCATGATCGCATGATCTCACACAGACATGTCAGTGCAGTTCCCCTTAAGGATGATGTTCAGCAAAAAACACAAAGACCATATAAACTGTAAACTAAGGAACAACATTTGAACTCAACAACTTAAAAGGAGGGTATTCTACCTGTTACTGTCTAACTGTTAGTCTACCATAGGCCAATAGTCTACATTGTCGCTACAAAAGCTATATTGTGTAATTAAATGTCCTGTACTACTGTATTGATGTTCTGTTGCCACTGAATTGCCCTTTAGTCACTAATAAAAATACATTATGCCATTATCATCAAGTGCAAAGTGCTTAAAAAGAGGAAAACTCAAACAGAGAGAACTAGTTACATTCTTTTTAAACAACAATCTCTGCCTGCAACATTCAGAACTTCGTACTTCCTGAAAAAAGGCATCAAACTCATCCAGCTCTGTATATACAAGTTCATTGTAAGGCTCAGCGATCTCATGGTCTAAGGTCAAACTATAGTGTGATGTCAAGTCCTCTGAGAAAGTCATCAGGATTGACCTCCAGTCCACTGGAGACACAAAAGTGTCAACAAGTTTAACACTGACACCTCAAACTCAGATCCCCATCTGCTAAATGATTTAGGTATTCAGTTTTCATGATGTTGATTGGTAGGGTGTAAGTTTTCATTACTTTCTAACTACAGGTGCCTTGTTGCATTCCAGAAAAAAATAAAGAACAAGCAACAGATATTTAAATAAAGAACAAGGCAAATATTTTAAAGTTAATACTAGAAAAATGAAAAACATTTGAAGCAGTTTACAGAAGAGTACATTGTATCTCTACCACGATCTCTATCTAAGGAGTCTCTCATTTCTGTCTATTTTGGAAATCTTTGCCAATGATCATAACAAGGCCTTATCAGAGTAAAGAGGGTCGATTAGGGGGCTTACACCAAGCACACATCCACGCCCAAATGACTTTTTTCAAATTACTTTAAAATTATACGGGTTGTGTATTTTTGGATTTATTTGGATCAAAGGTGGCACCATTGACTTTTCTGGGAACATCTATAATCAAATAATAAGTTCTAATAGAACTCATTTAATTTACAGCCCTACGAAACAGCAATGCTCAAACATGATGTGCATGTATTTGACACTGGCAGTCTAGAAACATCAAGCTGGAAAATGTGTCACTTCCATCAAACCTTGAGCCACAACACACTTTCTTTCACAGTAATAGTGCCGCAATTCTACATATCGGCTCAGCATTCCTGTTCGTACCATCAAATATAGCAATGCAACACACTGATTTAGATTTTAATTACCAGACCTTGGCATGTTCACTGTTAGGATCTATATCTAGTATATCATCAATGTTCTCATAATGATCAGCCACAGTCAGAAAAAATGCTTAGATCTGTCATTTTATTCATTTTACTGATTTTATTGATTTGTTACAGTCTACAAATAAAAGTTTCACTGCAATGCAAATCCATGTGGATCCCAGTTATTAAAATATGAACACCATTTCTTCAAAATTTTTTCAATGATTTCTTTTGCTAATGAGTTACAAAGAAAAACAAACATTATTGTGAAAAGAATTCACAGAAAAATTGATAGTGTGCTTCTGTTTTCATTATGGAAGCTAAAAGTGATAGCAAAGAAGTGTTCTTAAGGTTAGCTCGCACTAACCTTTCCCCTACTGCCTCTCTCACTCTCTCTCTCTCTCTCTCTCTCTCTCTCTCTCTCTCTCTCTCTCTCTCTCTCTCTCTCTGCAGGTTCAGTTACAGTGCTTTATTTCCATGCTGAGGGGTAATGGTCCCTGGTAGAGCTGAAACTCTATCCGCTACCTTTCTGTCACCTTCACGATCACAGCACCCCAATTAGCATCTGGCCTCCTCTTCACTTGTCAACTCCCACTAGGCAACTCAGTGACCTTTGACCTTACCACGGCCCACACGACTCTCTAGAAGCAAATGACAGACGTGTATTTAAAACAGGGTCTCGTGAGAAGGAGGGGCCTGATTGTCTGTAGCATGTTCAAGCAATATCAAGGAGCTCAAATCATGTTTTGCTTAGTGGTTCATATTCCAAGGCTTGACTCAGGGATGCCCAGTGTTTCTGATGCACATATTTAAAAAGACGGCATGTCTAGAAGTATCAGTACTTTGTAATTGGTGAACTCAGCTACTTCCCAGTGTTAAGTGGGGCAAAAGGCTGTGGCACCTCCGGGGGAACAAACTTGTGATCGTCTGATGGTAGGGCCAAAGCTTAACTGTACCACTTGGGAGCCCATTAACAGAAAACAATTTTTAATCTGTCGGGAGGGAGTCACACACTTGTGTCACTGAAAAAATGTCCCATTAAGGTCCACAAAGCCCACTTTTGTGAAAAAATGAATACATATTTTGTTATATATAACAAGTTCTATGAGCAATAATGGGATAAAAGACAGGTTTGGGGTTAAACAGATGAAGCCTAACATCTTGCTATAAATTATCAGCAATGAGAGCATGAGAACAGTGCGGAACGTTGGAAAGTTTTTACAGATTAAAAACATAATTTATGTTTCAGAAATATGTATATTAAAGCAGAATTTTATCTTAATTTTGGAAAGCTGCTTATTTAATCACGTATATTAGTTATAATTTGTAATAATGGCTTGTCTTGTCACTTTAAAGTAAGTTAACCATTTATGCCATCAGGTGTTAATTGGGATGGTTCATAACAATGGAGGCCAACTTCTGACATATTTTTCTTGAACACAGGTTGAACTTAAACCTTAACGATGAGGTTCAGGTCAGTTCAGACGGGACAGAAAATTCTCAATCTGTATTCAGGTTTGCAATGAATTTTCAATCCAAATTAAAGCTGTGGTTAGAGCAGTAGAACAAGATTCCAATTTACAATATTTGTTTCCTTTGCTCAGTAAAACATGCATTTATGAAAATGCCAAACTGTACATTTGCTGCATCCCTGCAAAGTTCAAAATTCTGGTTCTAATAACTGGTTTATTTGTCCCAGTAGTTCCCTTCTGTTTCACTGGCCAAGCTCTTGATTTCCACTTATTACAGCAGATTTAAGTGTATGGATGGCATGAGGCCGTTAGAGTGCGGTTAGTTCTGGGTAAGGTGATATCCTCCGTTCTTCCCTCTGGCAGGCTCAGAGGATGTTTAGATGTCTAACAGTGAGAGAAACGAGTATATACAGAAGTGGCAGATGTTGTGGTTGCCCAAGTTGAAAGGCAGGAATACGTATAGTGAAAATAAACCTTCAGGACCATTTGAATGTGTCCTTGAAAGAGATCCAGTAAGGTCCGATGAAAAAAGTCCTGACTTTTTTTTCCATTGTTAGAATATTTCCTGTTCTCATAACAGCAACAGCCTCAGAGAAACTACGTTCTGTAAAAGCTTTCACATCTTCAACATGGAAAAGCACTTCATTCTCTGACCAGAAAATAAATTCAAATGTTTGGGGACTCCTTGCTTTCTTGAAAAATTTTCAGATTAATGTTGACTGTTTCTACTAAGTAAAAAAACAAAAGCAGTTGCATGCTAATGCTTTGGTTACATTAAGCTTCAGGTCTCCTTTGGTATTAAAAGCAGGTATTGCTTTTAATGCCAAGTTTTTATTTTTTTCAAACTACTGTAAAAATGTACAATTTCTGTGCATTTGATTGTCCAATGAAGACTTTGCTGAGTGGCGATGACTGCTGAGAAGGAGGGGATAGAATATATAGCATTTGCCACTACTCTCACAGTACGGCATCATAAAAATCTCACAAACTTTCTATTAATATTTTTGTAGCCATCTCATTCAAATACAGCTTTTAAAAGTAATGTTATATACAGCGAATAGCATGGTGAATTTTTCACAAAACTATATCAAGCCTGAAGAGTCATTTACAAATGAAACCCTGATGCTCACAGTAATTTGGCGGACTATACAGGACAGAGCCTCAGACCTATGGACTACATTAACAAGTGGCAAACTAACAAAAGAAAAAACAAGAGCCTCCAGTGTAAGAAGAGTCCATAAGCTGTATGAACAAGTGTGTATATATATACAGGGGGTCCTGGAGTTACGACACAGATCTATTCCCACGACACTGATGTAACCCGAATTTTGGTGTAAGTCGAAACACACCCTAGCCTAAGACACTTACCCATCCTAACGCAGTTTTAAATTCATAATCTAGACCATAGAAACACAACTAAGCCACAGAAAAAGGAAAAGGACAAACATACTGTACACTGTACTGTAATAACAGAACAAATGCACATAGCTAAAAAGGTTTTGAGATTGTGAGGTCTGAACTAACAGTAAAACTGAAATATATATCTGAAAAAAATGTTGAACCTGAAACTCCATACTTAAACAAAGACTGAAGAAAAATAGAACACATTTTTGTTGGGAAAACCAAGATCAGCTTCCCAAACACAGGAAGTAGCTGAGTTCAACATATCAACAGGGCAGTGAGGAGGTCAAATTCAAATCTACCTTCCACCTGACCTCTAGAGGCAAAAGAGCAGTGTGCTCAGTATTGATGCAGACTGATTGTTATCAACACGGAGAAACACAGCTAACGCCTACACAGGTCAGAAAGGAGACTGAGAAACTGTCAGAATGGAGTGATGAGACAGAGAGAGAGAGAGAGGCTGCCTCAGTGCCTCGGGCTAATTTTTCTTCAGCTCAATAGAAAATTTCTGTGCTTTAACTGAATAGGTTAGCTGCGCAAATGTGCAGATGCATGCCTACAGAAACACACACACACACACACACACACACACACACACACACACACACACAATGGTAATTTGTGTGTTTCGGCATGTTGCTGTTGACAGCTTGGACAAGCCTGGGGTTTGTAGTGAGCTGGAATTCCCCATAGCCATGCGACATAATGTCTGTCTGTGTGTGTGTGTGTGTGTGTGTGTGTGTGTGCGCGTGTTCACCAACAGGTGAGTCACATCTTCAAACGCTCCTGATGAAGGGGAACTGCCTCTTGAGATTCCACTTCAAAGGCCACCCGAAGACTTTATTAAAGGCTAATGTGCAGACTTCGGCCTGGAGACTTCACGGGAAAGGAAGTGAATTTTTTGTTTACTTTCATGTTCAAATCCTCAGTGCATGTGAGTGTTTTAAGCGAGTCTATATTTAGAATAGGCGTGTTGTCTTTTTGTGTGCAGGTGCATTGACACCAATGCATGGTAGTGAAAGTATTAAATAAGATATTTGATGTGTGTATTTAATGGAGCACAGCATTAAATACACACATCTAATATCTAGTATTTAATGGAGCACAACTTTTATATCTGCTCTGGCTCCTATCAAAAAAAGAATGCTCACCACATACTCATTTTTGCAATTAATGAAAATATAGCTTGGGAGTGAAGAGGGATCAGACATTCTGTGATCCAGTAGGGGACTGAGCTATTTCTTTTTAAGCATGGTCCGATATTGGCCGCAATAGTAGACTGCGGCTGTCGTGGTTTTTATCAATATAGGTATAAAACTCAGTATCTAGCAGGTGGGGTAGTGTGAGTTTAATAGGTTTGGAAATATCTTTTCTCAGAACTGTGAACTCTTTTTAGCCCCTATATGAACATGCACATTTAAGACATCAAGCTACAATTTATTCTGGCATCATTCTGTCATGAAGATGTAAACCGAGACAGAGTGTTTTGATGTGAAATGCTCTGTTTTAAAGAAGCATACCCAGTCAGAATTGTTCACAATTGTGATGGTAGGATTTTTTTTTTTTTTCAGATTTACAACCATTTTACTACTATTTTATCGCATTTTAACATTCAGGATATCTCAATCATTGGTTCTTATCACCACCACTGTAAAGAAGTGAGCAGTTGTCTGTACTCGGAAGCACAATTGCTCATACGCATTGAATTTTGGATACATTTTGGAAAATGTTAGGAAATTGAAACACTAACTTGGCAAACTTCACTGTATGAAGAGTAGTACCTAACCCACTTGCAGATTTGTAATTTAGTCAGTTACCTCTAATTATTCACATTATAGACGGGTTGTCTGAATGGTGATTACTCATAAACTGCATATGGTAATCACATGTGTGAATTAGTGTACACAATCTACAGTGCTCCAGCAATGAAAATGGAATATGTTGGGGCCACTTAATGCTTCTATATATATATATATATTCATTTGTAGCTGCTCCTAAGCTGCTCCTAAGCATTCCATTATATTGCCAGTGCTGTGTATGTAGAGTGAATGTCTGGATATTTTTGTGTCCATAATTACTACAGGCCAGAAGTTTTTGTCCACCCATGGATTTTTACCCATGTGCTTTTTCAAAAATGTTTTACAAGAAAACATTATAAATATTTAAACAAATGTAACATACTGGTCAGTACTGAGACGGAACTGTCTGATTGCTTGAAAAGGTGCTGGGAGGGTTTGGGCACAAGTTATTTCCGCAAATTGCTGGAAAGGATGCAGCGAATCTGTGCTGCTGTGACAAAGGCAAGAGGTGGTTATTTTGATGAAATTGATACATACACTTCTCTATCCATTAAATTGCAGGTACAGCATATACTGTTATGTTACACTTCAAAATCAGTCGTTTGAAGGATTTCTAATGTTTTCTTGTTATGATATTTTGAAAGAACAGCATATCAATTTTATTTTTAATCCGAGGGTGGGCCCTAACTTCTGGCCTGTAGTGTAGTGCAGTGTTTATAAGTGGCAATGCTGGCACAGAGCCACTCCTTAGACTCTAATAAAGCCTGGCCTGTTCTGTAAAGCAGGGGCTCCTAGAGGGCGATGGGAAGTTGTAGGTGTAGATCAGTGTGTAGATTCTGTGTGTGTGAATACAGAAGCGGCAGATGGAATCCCACGCCACTACATTGCCGGTCCCCGACCTCGCAGGCTAATCTCAAAGGTGTACTGTGCACTCGTTTGATCTGATCAGACAAGATGGAGCAGGCAGGGGGTGTAGAATCACCAACCTGTGCATCCATCACTCCATCTCTCGCCCACTCGTCCTCTCCTCATCCCTCTTTCCTGTCACCACCCAGTGATACGTGCTGATGGTGGACATACTGTCAGTGTTTTTTTTTTTGTTGTTTTTTTTAATCGACACGACACGCTGTGAGTCGCTGATGTATCTTTCTGAAGTGAATGTATGAAAAAGTAGAGTGCTGAAAATGTAAGGTTGTAAAACAATTTGGGTTTCAGTTATATTTTGTTGTAGATTATACAGTCAAAAATGAACCCTTATCAAATTCAGTCTACCAGTTTAAATTTGATTTGCTATGTGCTGAGATTGCCATACTAGAAAACATAAGATCTAATAAATGTAAAATAATCATGTTGTTACATGTGTTTTTTCCCCACTAAATGGTAAGATCATCTGCACTGTTTTCCTAAGACAGCATTTAATCTATTTGAGACTTTAGACAAGCTTGTATGAGCATACCCTTGTCTCTCTCTCGTCTTTCTCTTGTCTCTCATGTCTCTTTCTCCCTCTCTTTTTCTCTCTCTATGTATATA